>JASAMX010014008.1:0-18896 GCA_030248175.1 Microlaimidae sp. YZB2_3 | reverse complement strand
AAAAATTGCTGTTAATAAATGTGGAATAATACACATTGGCAACAAAAACCCTAATTATCCTGTTTTTGTTGCCAATGAAAAACTAAAGTCAAATAGCGATTTAAAAGACTTAGGCATTTTAGTATCTAAAACCCTAAAGTTTTCTGAGCATTGTTGTTTTATTGCGAAAAAAGCATTTTCAGTTTTAAATATGATTTTTTGTTGTTTCCAAACAAAAAGATTAAACGCATATCTGACGGCATAGAAATTTTTCGTGCGTCCTATTTTGGAGTACTCTTCGCAAGTTTGGTCACCATACTTGTGTAAAGATATTGATTTAATTGAAAACGTACAACGTAGTTTTACACGAAGAATTTTTGCACGTTGCGATCTTCCCTCTAAGGCTAGTTATATCACTCGAATGAAAATGTTAGGACTTGACCCATTACAAACTCGTAGAATACGTTTTGATTTATGTACTTGCTTTAGTATAATTAATAAACAAGTGGACCTAGAATTTTCAAAATTTTATAAATGGGCTAATTTTCTGGGAAAAAATGATTATAATAAAAAATTATATTCAACATTTGCAAAAAATGATTTAATGTTAAACTCATTTGCTTCTCGCTCCTGGAATACTGGAAATACTGGAAATACTGGAACTCCTTACCAAAAAGTGTAACAGAAGCTAAGACGCTAACTCAGTTTAAACAAAAAATTAATAGTTTTAACTTCAATAACCACACAAAGTTTAACCGACACATGTTAGAAGCCTTTTAGGCTCTTTTGTGTTTCTCTCTTTTATTCAATGACCAATATCATTAACATAGCCCTTTCAAATTTCATTTATGTGTATGTTTTTCTTTTAATTGTTTTGTGTTTCCGATATTAATACCCAAGTCCAGCAGTGAAGTACATTGAACAATTTCAACATTATTTAAGTTGTAAGTCTTACAAGGATTGTAATAACAAAGAGATAATACACTGCATTTATGGAAAGCAATAGTTAACTGCCACGTATCAGCCCATTTGCTAAATTTCTGCAAAGGTTTAACAAAACCTTCATTTTTATCGTTTTTAGAAAAACATGTATAAAATTTTACGTCGTCTGCAAATAACTTAACTTTGGTTTCGGGTCCTAAACATTCCGGGAGATTATTTATGTAAGCCAGAAAAAACAGGGGTCCCAAAACACTGCCCGGGGGTACCCCACTGGTAATTGTAGTTGATTTTGATGTAACGTATTTAATTACAACTTTTTGTTTCCGATTAGTTAAAAAATTTTTGAACCATGAAAGTAACTCATAATCAAAACCATACGATTTTAGCTTGAGTAATAATTTTGGGTGACTTAAGGTATCAAACGCTTTTGCAACGTCCACGTAGACTACATCGATGCATTTTTTCGCGTCAAGTGCACTAATCCAGTCACATAGACTAAGCAAAAGCTGTAACCCTACAGATCGGGCTTTTAGAAAACTAAACTGATCTTTTGAAATCAAGTTTTTGTCTCTTAAATATTTAATGTACGACTCATAAATTATGTTTTCCATAGTTTTTAGGCAGTTACTCGTTAGATTTAATTGTCTATAGTTTTTTACTTTACAACTTAACCATTTTTGAAACGCTGGGGGTACTATTACTTCTTTCCATAAATCAGGCATAGTACCCGATTTAATTGACAGATCACATATAAGCGCAAAATGACCAGCAATATTAGCATAAACACGTTTTAAATAATAAGCCGGCAAAATGTCTGGAGATTTTGAAAGTTTATTAGGAAGCCTTTTTATTCGTTTGGCAACTACCTCCACTGGAAACAATACATTATAAAGCCCTTGTAGTGTTGTGAAAAGTATTGATTTTGGATTATTTTAAGTAAAAGTAAAAGTAATTTGAAAAATTATAATTTAAGTAAAGTAAGAGTAAAAGTAATTTGTGATTTTTTAATTTAAGTAAAGTAAAAGTAATGGTCAAAATTTTATTTAAGTAAAGTAAAAATAAAAGTAAGACCTATTTTTTAAAATAAAACTAAGAGTAAAAGTATAATAAAAGTAATTTTGAAACGAAGCAAAACACCGGTTTTCGAAGCTCCAGAGCTCTGTTTTAAAGTTTTTTCTAATTTTATGTATGAATTATCATTTTAATAAGTTTTTTATTCAAAATAAATGGTTTTAACGTGTTAGCGGCTTAAAAAAATCATCTTCTGCCATTTACTTTACAACAAGCCCATAGCAAATTTACCCATTGAAATTACTTTAATTTTACTTAAATTATCTTAAGTATTTGCAGTGGAAAATCCGAGTAAGAGTAAAAGTAAAAGTATTTGAAATTTCAAAAGTCGAGTAAGAGTAAAAGTAAAAGTAATTGAAATTTCAAAAGTCGAGTAAAAGTAAAAGTAATACAAAATCCGTTACTTTTATTACTTTAAGTAAAAGTAAAAGTAACTTTTTATTTATATATTTAATGATCAGATAACAGAATTAATTTTATACTAAGCATAGTCTATGCATAGTTTAATTCATACTGTTTTCATCATTTCATTGTATTTTTTTTCTCTTTTTCTATTTTTTTTTCTTTTTTTTTTCATCAACAACATCAAATCTGCGACTTAATTGCCGCCAATATGAATTACAATTGTAACTAATTATCACTGAACATAGCTATCTGATATGACTTTAAAGGCTCAAAAAGAGCGCTTATTTAAGTCAGTTTTAAAACTTTTCTTGAATGCATCCAAAGAATCGACAGTTACTTGAGATGGGAGTAGATTGTTCCAAGGTGTAACCACCCTATTTGCAAAAGAAAATTTCCTTGCATTAATTCGGCAGTCTTCCATTTTCAATTTAAATGGATGACCACGGGTGGGCAGCAAGTTAAACTTAAAAAAATCATTGGCTTGCAAATTGTTTAAGCAATGTATAATTTTATTGCACTCATATAAATCAATTTTGTCTCTTCGATCTTTTAATCTTTCTAAACCTAGGTAATTCAGTCTATGTTCATAACCAACAGGTAACAACTTGCATTTATAAAACAAACGTCTAGTGAAATTTTGTTGCACTTGTTCCAAAATGTTTATATCCTTTTGTAAATATGGGTTCCAAACTGCACTAGCATACTCCAGAATTGGTCTAACATAAGACTTATATGCTCTGAGAAAATTATTTCATCATCATCAGTAAAAACAGAAGCAAAATAATTTCCAAAAAGTTCAACTTTTTCAAAGTCTTCAGTTACAAATGTCCCATTGTCTCTTTTAATTGGTGGGATAGTTTGTTTTGTTTTGATTTTACTATTAACAAATTTATAAAAATTGTTTAAACCCCCAGAATTTAAAATTTTTGTTTCTTTATTAGTGTTAAAATCTCTAACTTTATTTTTGTATACTTTGCAAATTTTTTTGTACTCTGATCTTGATTTTTCATCAATATTACGCTTATGCCAAAATTTTTTCGTTTGATTTTGTAGTTTTCTTATATGTATTGGATATTGTACAATTTTTTTTTGTTTGTAAATAATTTTTTTCCAGGGACATCTCTATTGATTCCTAACAACAAAATATCCTTGAATCTCTGCCAAGCATTTTCTACTGTGCCACATTCCTCAAATAAAATTTTCCAGTTGATTGTAGATAAGTATAAACTTAGCATATCATAATCTGCTTTTAAAAAATCAGGTATGTAGTTTTGAATCTTATTTTTAGGACTGTCAAATATTTTAAGATTAATTTCAGATAAAATAGTGTCATGATCAGATAAAATTGTGAAAAACTGGGCGCAACAGTGACATTATTGAAAATTTCTCTATCGTTTGTGAACAAAAGATCCAGATAATTATTCCCACGAGTTGGTTGTGAAACAAGCTGATACATACCTAGCTCAATAAGAAACTCAAACCAATTATTTTCATTTTGCGTGTTTGAAGTTATTTTATTTGAAGACCAATCTACCCCTGGCAGATTGAAATCTCCAGTAAAAACAATGGTTCCTACAAAGTTTTCTGTCAAGTTCCTGATTAGCTCAAATATTAGATTGTCTTTTTCTTTGCTAGTACTAGGTTCTCTGTAAATACCAATGAATCTCAGTTTAGATGACTTTTGTAGAATAATGTCAACCGCTACTAGTTCTATTGCATTGTACTTTTCCTCCATTTCAACTTCAAATACTCTAAAAATATTTTTAATTAATAGGACTACTCCACCTCCTCGTCGCTGCTGTCGATCCCTTCGATAAACATTAAATTTTCTATTTTTGATGATCATTTCATTAGTAGTTGTTTCAGTGAGCCATGTTTCACAAATAAAGCATATGTCAACAATACTATAGTTAGAATCACCACCTGAAATCAGAACATAAAGCTCGTCTAAGGAGTTAACAAGGCTTCTTGCATTCGTACACAAAATTTTTATACTAGGTATAAGCTTAAATTTACTACAGTGATAATTAAGTCGCATAATTTCCTATTTTGAAACATTTAGGGGAGCCTTGAGAGTGATGTCGAACAAAAAGGGATCACCATTAGCAGAATACCGAAGCGAAACCTTTTTGTTCTGCTCTCTAAGCTCCCTAAGTTTGCCAAGCAATTCCTTTTGACAGACTCGCTGTTCCTCATTCAGTGACGGTCTTACATAAACTTTATCAAATTTAGTGACCCCTCTTAGTCGTCCTCCTGAACGTACAGCTCTATTTCTGATGTATTTGTTGACGACCCTAACTTTTAGGAGCCTGGGCCGGTCACCAGCCCTTCCGATACGAAAAAACTCAACAGGAGTGACCTCACCCAAATCGCCACTGTCAAGAGTCTTTAATAACTCGGTCACATTCTCTTTTTCCCCTTTGTAGGAATCGCTCTCCGGTAGGCCAGATACGACCAGCATTGACTTATGTTCTCTTTGCACCTCCATGCGCTTAAAATAACTGTCAATCATCGGCAGTAGACGATTCAACACCTTTTCACAGATGGATGCCACTAAGTCAGTATTGACACCAGGAACTCGCTCTTCCTCCATCCCGGCGAATCTCTTCTCCAAATCCGTCAGCCTTCTCCGGAGGTCCGCATTCTCCGCCTCCAGTCTGGAAATTTGATCATCCTTTGTCTCTCTCGGCATGTTGCAGTGGATGCTATTTAACGTAAGTGGGTAAAAACCAAAATGCTTTAACGTTAGCCCTTTGTCTTTCTCAAAGTTCCCTACTTACAGCTCTAAAACAATTACCCCCGTAACACACGTGATAGAATTTTTGACATGAAATATAATAATCCCTTCTACTTCTAAAACACAATTTAAAATATAAATACTGCGGCTGTATATCTGTTATTTAAAAGGTATTGGACATAATACAAGGAAGAAAAAGGTGCAGCTTACAGATGGACCAAAGAGGGGTGCAAGGGAACAGGTAAGAGGGCTTTTGTAGCTACTGATGCAAAACTAACAGCGTGATTTAATTGGACCATTGAGTTAAACAATAAAGTTATGAATTCAAAAAAAATAATTTTAAATTAAAAAAATCACTTAATCAAGTTGATCAAGACAAACATCAATCCAAACAATGGTACATTTTTAGTTGTTACAATAATAATCAATCATGCCCAACCCTTTCTTATATTTTTTAACATGTTGGCCTTAGTCATATCATGCTGCACTGGCCCATATTAGAAATGAGTTCAAATATTGTTCAAGTTAACATAAAGAAAAACTTAAATTTTATATGGGGAAATCGGGATTTCTACACAAAAAAGGCAAAAGGAATGCCACAGATAATATCGTCGTCACTACGGCTAAAAAGCCGCAATTCGTTCAAAATATGTGTGCCTGTGACACCCTAAAAACCACAGAATAAGTCACAGCAACGTGTATTTTATATTGACAATGGCTCATTTTGCTTTAGTGACGACGATATATATATATTACAGACCTGTGCACTGCCCCCCACGGTTAAAACGGGGGAGGGCAATTCCAAAATGGGGGGGCACGGGACGGCAAATTTTTTGAAAGGGGGGGGGGCAAAAAAACGGGGGGGGCAAGCAGGGGGGAAGAAAAAAAAGTGAAAAAAGAAGGGAAAAGGGAAAAAAAGCACAAAAAAAGCGAAAATAAGGTAAAAATAGGTCTAAAATGGCTTAAAATACATTGAAATAAGCTAAAAACTGCAAAAAAATTCGCGATGATGGCGTCATCATAGGTCAAAAATGGCGTCATAATTTTAGGGTACTTTTTCATTTTTTGGCGGGGGGGGGCAAATCCTCCAATAAAACGGGGGGCATTTCCAGACCGTGCACAGGTCTGTATATTATATATATATATGTATAAGTTGCAGGTTATACAATTTACTAAATATACATAGGGTGAAATCTCAAGCAATTCAAATAAAAGATAAGTATGGTGATATGACGTAATATATTTTAAAAAGTAAATAGCCATTTCTTTAATAATTCTGTTCAAGCCCAAATTTAGGAAAGATGTTTATTACAATCATATCTAGTTTTTATTTATGATCTTTTGTTTTCTTTCATTTTTAAACAGCGGTGGATGGGCGTTAGTACGCGGGACGGCGTTTTCCTGTAGTTTTATATTAAATAAATTTATATTGTAATTTTGTTTGTAACAGTTGTGTTAAGAATGAATTAGGGTAACTGACTTAATTTCGGCCACGCCTTAATTTCGGCCACGCCTTAATTTCGGCCACCAATTTAGGGTGTTAGAAAAGTGGCTTATTTTTAAAACACAAAAGAACTAGCAGAAAAGTAACTGGACTAATGTTGAATAAAGTGTTTTTGCAAAAGTTTTTTATTTTTATTATTCTAAATTATCAACATTTTCATACAAAAAGTGAATTTTTTGTGATTTTTCTAATTTTTGCTTTGTGTTTAAACTTCATCAAATTTAGAACGAAGCCATATATAACCTTAAAATATCTTCTATTTAAGGCTCAAAATTGTTAATTTTCATGTTTTGATATTTTCTTCAAAATTATTTTGCAATGCGTTTTAACTAACTGCGCATTTTAAGATTCCGTTAATTTCGGCCACCTTAAAATTTAGGTGAAAAAACCTGCCGTTTTTTGCTGTTTTGAAAAATCATTGTACTACCGTATTTATAAAGTTTTTTTTTGCTCGTTTGACTTTGTTTTGACGTTTTTTAAGCCAAAAATAAAAACTGAACAAAAAATACAACTTGTTTTTTAAGGTTTTGACATAATTATTAAAAGTCTTGCTAATAACTATTAAAGTTCGCAAACGGGAAAAATTAAGTTATATGTACCAAGAACAATAGCTAAGGGTAAATTTGCAAGCTTTAGAAGTTTTATTGTTCGTTTAAGCAATAGTTATGGCCAGTTTTTTGTAGGTGGCCGAAATAAATGGCACGCGCCTTAATTTCGGCCACTTTAAAAAAAAAGTTTAAACCTTCACTGATTTATAAGTGTAACAGAAATATTCAAATTTTGCACTGGAATAACAAATATAGGTATTGTTTGATTTTTAGGCCAAATTTTGGCTTGATTGAAAAAGCCAGAAAAAACTTATTCAAAAAAATAAAAAAAGGTGGCCGAAATTAAGTCAGTTACCCTATGTAGTTTGCAAGTAAACCTTTTGAAATGGTGTGTGAAACGATCAAAATTACAATATAAATTTATTTGATAATAAAATTTAGAAAACCGCTGTCCCACGTACTAACACCAAAAATATATAATACTATATAATATATTAAGGAAAAATATGACACTCAGTCTCAGAAGCGAAACGATTTGGTGCCATTTTTTGAGCACTGCCATTAATTGTTGTGCGCATAAAATGGCAAAACAACTGTTCTGTTCTTGTGTCGTGGAAATGGGCACTGCTCAAAATGTAGCAGTGTTTTTGCGCATATCCTAGCATGCTAACTCGAACGCAATGCATTTTGAAGTACACTGCACTTTTTTGGCAATCTTGTGCGCATATATGCGCATATACTGCACATAAAATAGCACAACCAAGGGAAACAAAAAAAAATAAACCCACTAAAAAACCACTATTTAGTTTGCACACTGTACACAAAATACAAACTTTTAGTATTGACATACAAAAATAAAATCCAATGCAAAACACAAAAAGATCTATTTATGTATTTCATTGGATTTTATTTTTGTATGTCTGTACTAAAAGTTTGTATTTTGTGTAGAGAGTGCAAACTAAGTAGCGGGTTTATTTTTTTTGTTTCCCTTGGTTGTGCTATTTTATGTGCAGTATATGCGCATATATGCGCACAAGATTGCCAAAAAAGTGCAGTGTACTTCAAAATGCAGTGCGTTCGAGTTAGCATGCTAGGATATGCGCAAAAACACTGCTACATTTTGAGCAGTGCCCATTTCCACGACACATGCCTCAATAAGAACAGTTGTTTTGCCATTTTATGCGCACAACAGTTAATGGCAGTGCTCAAAAAATGGCACCAAATCGTTTCGCTTCTGAGACTGAGTGTCATATTTTTCCTTAATATAGTATATGGTATTATATATTTTTGCTAACACAACCACCACTATTCGAAAATGAAAGAAAACAAAAGTAACTGCCTTTTGCAATTGAGATCACAAATGCTAAAGTTACTGATTTTTTATTTCTTACTATTATGCAATCACCGCTAGGAGTCCTATTTCTGGGATCACATAATCTAACCCTCTGGCATATGCCAAACAATTTTGTGTAGCATGGTCTCCTGCAGGGAAGCGTTGAAAATGAGGCTGAATCTTAAATAACAAATAAACTGGTTCTTTCTTCTCAATGTCCTCTTCCCTCTTTAAAAAAGGGACCGGGACAATTCGCTCCTACCAATTCGCTCCTGGACAATTTTTTCCCGGGACAATTCGCTCTTGGACAATTCTCTCCTGGGACAATGCGCTCCTCGACAATTCGCTCCCTGGACAATTCGCTCCCTAAAAGTACTAGTTTATATTTATCATATTAATCGTTAAAAAATAATATTATAATTTATTAATTTTGTATCGCAGCATCGGTTTCTTGAGAACCGATATAATATAGTTCAAAAATCAGGTAAAAATTTAATAAATTGAATTGAATTATGATTAATTTGACCCAGTTTATTTTTGTTATCATTTATAATTGGCTGAGGTTTTAAGTCAGCAGTAGTTGTTTTTACTAATATATTATATCAAATAAAATAGATTTTTCTATATATTTTTAAAGGTGAATGAATTATCGTTCACTTAATTTTCGCTTTTGATGTCTTGAAGCTGTTTGTAAAAGAAATATTTATTTATTAATGTAATGAATTTTTGTATATATCTATAGTCTGTACAAAAACGATGCGGACTGGCGACAAAACTCGAACTTTAAAATGTTATATATCTATAACGGAGGCTAGAATATATGCGGGTCATATATGGGAGCATAGCTCAGACTCTTGGCTATTTCTTGAAAAGGTTAGGAAAAAATGTTTTTCAATGACGTCATCACTACAGCCGATGCGGTAAAAAAAACCTGGTTCCAAAAAAACTAGGCGTTAAAAAAATATCGCCACTAAAAAAACTGTACGATTTTTGTGGAAACGACAGGATGGAATTTAAAGCCAGCAAAAAACTTTAATAATACGGAGCCACAAAAAAAAACTTGGAACCTTAAATAAAAATAAAATAGGTTTAGGTTAAGTATTTAGGCTAGGATTAATTGTGCGGTTTGACAAAATTGATTTTTGGCTCCAAGTCTCCTATTTTGGGCTCCAATTTCCCTTGAATCTAAATTCTTTAAACGAAACTTTATTTTAATGAAAATAAAACTGTTGGCGACAAAATAAAACCCTCTTCGATTCTTTTCGCGAATTGAAAAAAAAATTTAAATCGCGTCTTTTGTCTCATTTCGCAAGAAAAATAAACAGAAGCTGAATGTAAAATTTTAATATCGAACAGTTTCCTCATTTAACATATAAAACGTCGTTTTCATCCGCGTTTCAGACGAACGTTTTCGACCAAATAATCAGACAGGGTTAAGAACTATTTATCTGAAAGATATTCACGAAAAAACTGATTAACCATACGCATCTTTCAAGCAAACGCATATTATAAACTAAACCGACATTTGAAACATACACTCAGACTTCCGTCCTACTTACAAAGCGAAAAGATACCATAGTGAGCAACGCGCATTTTATTATCGACATTATTATTGACTTTTCTGTGTATTAATCCTCCAGGTGCACCTATCCGAAAAACAATTACCGTTAATAATCGTCTTTTTGATGTTTGCTCAACTACACAGACTAAGAGATTGGTTGGTATAGCAAAGTAAAATAAAATTAGGGAATCTAAAAGAACCATAATAAAAATGCTAGTGCTTCATCATTAGTGTTAGGTTTAGCTCCAAGCTTCCGTGCGGAGCTCCGCTCGCTTCTGGGAGCTCCACTTCGGACCTCTGCCCTGTTGTTGTACTAATTTCATGAATAATTAATTAAAAAGTGAAGCTATAAATTATTTTTCAAAATTTTTTTGTAAACCAAAATTTTTTAAAAATTATTTAAAACCATAGAAATAGTCTTAAAAATGCAAATATAGTAACTTGAAACGTATTTTAAGTTTAAAACAAGCTTATTCTTGTGCCTGGTCAATATCTGGGTGCCGGTGTACAACATTACTATCTTTGTGATGTTAAACAAGTTCATATTATAAGAAATAACGTGTTTTTTTTTAATTTCATTCACATTTCACATAAAAACCTGCGTAAACAAGAAGAACCGTTTCATGAGTAATATCAAAAAGTGTTTTTTTTTATATCAAAATGAATACGAATTTCTCGGTTATGTTAATTTTGATTTGCTACCAAATCTTTGCTTTTTTAATTAAAAAATAATATGATGGGAGATTTATTTTAGTAATGTTCGTACCCCCAATATTATGTTTTAGAGCTCCGGGTATTTAAAGCCGAGAGAGCTTCCAAACGCCGCCCCTTACATAAGCGATTTTAAACTTATTTATACTTGAAATACATTAACCACAATTTTTTCGCTCTAAATAACTTTTGAAAAAAAATTTGTTTACAATAAATTTTTGACAACAAACCTATAGCATAATTTTTTTATTAATTAAATTAAAGCTGAAGTTTTCCAGGCTGATATTAAGGGCGTAATCGCTCTCCGCCAGGAAGAAATAAAAAATAAACCCGCGGGCGAGAGAAATTAAAAAAAGTTTTCAGCGGTTATGTAACCAATTATTATTTAGTTGCGTCATGTGTTTCTCTGCACGTAATATTTTCTCAAAGAACGAATGGTTACTTTACCACTCATCTATTTTCACCCTATGATAGAATTTAATAGGGTGGAGCTCGGTGGTTTGTTCCAGAGCTTCGGAAAACATCACTAGTTTATTTCGAGACTTATGTATATGTGCAGTGATGTTCCTACCCTCCAATATCGTGCCCCGGAGCCTCGCCGCTCGAAAGCGGAGGGAGCTCTGGAGCTTCACCCGTAAAGCTTGTTTACAGACTTATTTTTGCAGTGATGTTCCTACCCTCTTCTAATATCATGCTCCGAAGCTCCACCTTCGACATGAGCGATTTGAAGCTTATTTAACCCGTTGCCGTAATAGCCGTTTTCTCGGTTACAACCGTGAAACTTTCCTACGACCTATGCCACACCTCCGTCATATATAATTTTTTTACGCAGGTGGTACCCAGTGAGCGATTAAAATGAAATGGCTAAAGCTGTGCGGTAGCAATATGCAGATTTTTCTCACGAATACAGAGTATTACGTAGGATATTTCATGTTGCAAAAATTTGCGTATTGCTACCGTACAGTTTTAACCATTTCAATTTGCTCACTCACTGGGCACTATTCCCGCACAAAAAATTATGTATGACGGAAGTATGACTTAGGTTATGCGAAGAATTTAAGTTTACCGTGGTAAGGTATAGGTACGACATTTGTCAAAAAAAATTACCATCACCGTGAGACGAAGGTTTTCCCTTAGTCTTACGAAGGTTTTCACGGTTGTAAAGAGGGAAAAGGCCATTACGGGAACGGGTTAAGCTTGGAATACGTTTAAAAGTAGTCTATCTATATTTTTGAACTGTTTTTATTGTTTTAATTAAGTTTTCGAGAAAATTTAGTTCACAAAAATTATTTGACAAAATAATCTATGGGAACACTTATCTTTTTATTATTCGTAATATTTGTAAAAAAAATAGAGCGGAGTTTGGAGAATTTTAACAGCTGAGCGAGGAACCACTGGTGTGCAAAAGGTAGTGTATAAGGTCTTAAGCACTTGTACAACGAATCACAACTCTTAGCGTTTTTAACTCAGTTTATTCTGTGAGTTCAAAAAGGTTAAATTCGTATGACAAACTGATCAGCTTATTAAAAGTTAAGCGCTTTACAGTTGCAAAAATTAAATATTTTATTACACGGTACAAAGTTGTGCGCACAGCAAAATTTTATTTCACTGATTACTAATAATATGTATTGCAGACTAGCATCCTATCATTATTAAGGCGATTATCATTATCAATACCAACTATAGTTTCTTGCGTGTGATCATGATCAAACTTTTACATCAACACTTTCTATCATCCTTCAATATATCGTCGTTAACAAGACATAAAAACTCACAAACCATATCAAATCAACGTGACGTTGACTCATTCTGCCATGGTAACTACGATATGCCCCGAGCCTCGGCGGGTTAAAATAAAAAGATCTTCGGAGCTCCACACCTTAAATAAACCATTTGAAAATTGTTTGACATTATGTTATCTGCATTTTTAAGAATATTTTTAACATCCGTGATAGATTTTGAAGAAACAGGTTTACAGGTCTACGGCACATATTATAACATACTCCCAATTGTATTTAACCACAATACACCCTAGTGTTGTGATAACTACTGAAAAAATTAACTACTTAACTACCATGATGTTGGCTAACTACTTAACTACCTTTTTTCTTTTTTAAAAGTAAATAACTACCTAATTAACTACCTTCAAAAAATAAAGTAGTTAATACAAGTAGTTAAAAAATAAGCAGAAAGTAGTTTTAGTTAGTAAAGATACAGCTCCATAGTGTGTGGAGTCTGTACCATTAGCCTTGCAGCAGCACCTATGCTGTTCATGTACAACGTAAATGTAAGTTTAAAATCAGGCGGCGACTTAAAATCCTTTTGCCAAGACCTCGGAATGGGTGAACACTGCGCGCAGTGAACACTCTAACGTTAAAAGTTGCCAACATCGTTATCAATGTTGCACGAAGAGTCTCAACCATGGGGGTGAAATTTTTTCGCCCCTCCTGGCTTTTGTCAGCGCCTGCTCTTTGTATAATCTGCATAGGGGAGATAATTTTCAGGTATTGCAACAAGTGAAGTAAGCAGTTAAGTATTTAGTGTTTTTACACAAACAATTAATATCTGCTGGGCGATATTTCGTAAAACTCACAGCTGTTTGAAACGAAATGTGACAATGTGTACAGTAATCCACAGTAATTTGCACGTAGGAATGCATTGAACTGCTTACAAATGCTCAATACCAATTGGTACTCACATATATTTAATTGTGAGTACTAAGCTCAAGCTCAAGCTCACAATAAATCTCAGGCTTAAGCTCAAGCTCACAATTAGCCCAGGCTAATTAGCTTAATTGTGAGCTTGACAATAAAAATTAAAAAAAATATATTATACTTTACCAAAAGATGTTTAAATCCTGAAGAAGAAGCCTTATTATAATATGCGATTATAACAACATTATTTCAGTCCATTTAAATGACATTTTTATTTTAAAGTCATATTCTTCTGTTAATTCAGACCAGTTATAATAAAGAGTCTGATTTAATTTAATAATGGAACAATTGAATTAATATAAATTCACGTAAATAAATAAATCTATTTAAATTCACGCGAATTAATGAAAAATAGGTCATTATGATAACATAACTTAAAGTATAATGTGCCATTTTAAATACTATTCAAAAGGCATTTTATTCAATGGCTTATATGGACGCCACTCTTTATACAGGACTTAAAGATTATTTGATAAATTGCATATGTTTTATCCATGGTTTTATCTGTTGGTTTTGCACTTTCATTTAAAAAAAACTTTTTGTTATGAAAATATTAAAAAAAATTAACTTTATTTTTACACCCTGATTTATTTTGATTTTATTCAATAATTTCTCTAAATATTAGTGTTTTCTTCAAAAAAAAAACCCTGAGATTGTTATCCCATTGTTTGTGAAACATGGAAAGCGAAAAACCTTTCAATAAACAGTACATGTATTTAATAAAATCATATTTTTTGCGTATTTTTTGTTGAAAACTCCATCGAAATAAACATTTTAAAAATCTAAAATTGATACTTTTCCATTTAAATAAAAATTTTCATAACATACTTAAATTCAGCATTTTTTCTTATGTCAAAAATTTGCCGACCATTTTAAGGTAAAAATCGCAGTTTTTTTCACTAAAACACTAATTATCTTGACAAACTCTTTATAAAAATGTTCAATCAAGGTTTCAAAATGAACATAAAAATACGTTGGTTTTTTATATATTTTTGCACAAAAATTTGCTTAGTAAAAATATGCCCCATAAATGCCTTATTTTTGTCTTTGTTAAATATTTCGACGAAAAATTGTTACAAGATTTCGGAGCAAAAAGTAGTATTTTTACAATTAATCAAAACTATCCATTCCATAAAAGAATTACATCGATGTGTGAAAATATTTGTTTTTAAGTTTTTACACACTTTCCGCAAAAATTGGTGGCTTCGTTCGCAAGATATAATTACTTAAGGGAACACACTGTCACAAATTAAATTCCTATAACGCTGAATCATACAACTTTTTTGTTATTGAACCGAATTAATTGAAATTTTTAAATGTTGTCGAATTGGTCGAGGTAGATAGATTTTGTATTAAAATAGTAGTTTATTTTAGGCGTTTAAGGAATTTGATTTGTGACAGTGCTCCTTTAATCATGTTGTGCAAAAAGCTAAAAAAAAGTTTTTTTTATAACATACTTAATTTCACCCTGGAAAGTTTAAATACTAAAAATCCATAATTACAACAATTTTGTTTCATGTGACATGTTAGATGCTATTAAAAATACGTAAAAATGCTAATTATATAAATATCATTAGCACATACAAGCATTTATTCTATTTTTTTATTCTATTTCTATTTAAATTTTTTTCTTACTTAAAAATGGCTATTTTTCTATTTTAAAGCATATTCTTATTTACAAAAATTAGTTTAAATTGCTTTAAACATAAACAGTTATCCTAAATTTAATTTGACTAAACTAAATTGATAATAAATATTAAAAATGTCAGTCTTCAATATTATACATTTTTTACTAAACGCCTTTTATTTTTAAATTTAATTATACAAAAGGTTATGACTTTTAGTGTTAGTATTGAGAGATTTCTGTTTTTAAATCAGTATAACTCTTTTCGCTAAAAAATCGCAATAAAACTTGTTAAATCTATAAAATCAAGAAAAACATCATGTTGTAGTTTGACAATTCAATAAACATTTGTAGTTAATATATGATTGTTTATATCCACTGTAATTTTTACACGCCATGAGGCCTTACATTTATTTTTTAATTAAAAACCCTAATTTTATCTGAAATTCATATTTGAGTTAAATTGAACTCAAATATGAATTTCAGATAAAAAAACACTCGATTAATCGAGTGTTTTGCGGTATTTCTTCTCGGTTGTTTTGGTGTTTTACAGTCTTACAGTCTTTTACAGTCTTTTACACCGGGGGGTGGGGGGGAGGGGTATTCAGCCCTTCTCAAGTCGTCGACCTGAAAGGACCCATTCCTGCTGTTCTGCACTTTGACCTCATTTTAGGGCTCTATCCACCCATAGCCCCCATTTCTGTGGACTACGGTCTTCCCTTCTGTGCTTACGACATACGATCCTCCTAAAATACGACATCTATGCTATACGTAAGTATATTTTAAACATTCGCCAGGCTCACAAATGCACAATACCAATTGGTACTCACATATATTTATTTGTGAGTACATACTCAAGCTCAAGCTCACAATTAATTTAATTTTGAGTACTAAGTAATGCTCAGCTCACAATTAAAATCTGGTGCTCAATGCATCCCTATTTGCACGTGCGAGTCTTCAAAATCCATATTTCGCCACTCAACAGTGATTTTATACACAAAGTGCTTTATAGTTTATGAACCTAATTAAAATCGTTGAAGTTTTTAAATATATTTGCGAACTCTAACCCATCAGTACTGTTATAGACTAGTTCGGAATAAGCGTCTTTTACTGTACGAGGGAGGGTACAAAAAGAAAAAAAGTAAAATTTGAAAAAATCTTAGCTTTCTTAGTTTCTTAAGTTTAAACCTATACTTCATAAAAATTGCTAGACGATGATATGTTTAACTACGTTAAAGTGCTGTAATATATCGGTTTGTGCTAAATAAATTTTTGTTTTTTAATTAAACGTCACAATAGTTTGAAATCACCACTAAAATAGTATTTTCCTGAACAGTGATTTCAAATTAGTAAAAATAAAGATGAAATTCGTGCTTTTAAACTAATTTTAAACCTACATAGGTTTTTTTTAATGTTTTGCTTGTAAAACTATTCAAAATTTAAAAATTAATTTTAAAAAGTTCATTCCAAACTTTTAAATTAAGCCTTTTCTGTAATTGAAACATTAAAAAACTGGAAATCAAGCGCGCCAGCAGCGCCGTCCCTACGAAGCGGCAAAAAACTAAAAATCCCCAAAAACTGCTTTTGCAATATTTAAAAAGTATTTAAGAAGTTTTGAAGAGAAGGGGTCGAAATTTTGAACCAATAAATATTTAAAATATTTTAAACCGTAAAATGTACTAGTCGCTCGCTGTTTCTCAATTTTCCCTCTACATATGATTGGCGCTAGTAGTTATTGTACCCTCTTCCTAACACTAAAAACCCTTATTCCGAACTAGTCTATACAATAAAGTGGGGGGTAAAAATACAAAACTTTTTTAAATAAGTTTGCAAAATACGTCAGTAAAACATGTTAACTTAACAAATTATTTTTTCTTGCAAACAACTTCTTGAATTTAAACTATGTTATATTATCTATCCAGCCGTTATGTAAATATTGCTAAACATAAAGAATTGGCAAAACCGATAAAACATGACTTAACTACCTAAAGACGAATTCTATCAGGGTGAAAACAGCAGGGTAGTAAAGTAACCACTAGTTTTTCGAAAAATATCATGTGTAGGGAATAGGGATGCATTGAGCACTAGATTTTAAATGTGAGCTGAGCATTACTTAGTACTCACAATTAAATTAATTGTGAGCTTGAGCCTGAGTACTCACAATTAAATATATGTGAGTACCAATTGGTATTGAGCATTTGTGAGCCTGGCAAATTTTCAAATTATACTTACGTATAGCATAGATTTTAGAAGAATCGTATGGCATAAGCACAGAGGGGATTGGTCGTAGTCCCCAAAAATGGGAGCTATGGGTGAATAGAGCCCCCAAATGAGAGGGGTTGAATACCAAGACTATAAAACTATAAAATTTTTAATTTTATTTTAAGGAGAAATTTTTAATTTTAAGACTATAAAACACCAAGGCAACTCATAAAACACCGCGAAACACATGAATTTAATATTTCTAAATAAAAAAATGCAAGACCCCATGGCGTGTAAAAATGACAATAGATAAACAATTATATTTCAACTCTGAATTTTTTTTGAATAAATCAAATAACAAGGATATTTTTCTTGATTTTTTTCTTGATTATAATTTCTTTGTGATTTTTTAGCCAAAAGAGTTATGCTGATTTAAAAATCAAAAGGAATAGAATAAAAAATTAGAATAAATGCTTGCATGTACTAATAATATTTATATAATTCATATTTTTTTGTATATTAAATAACATCTAACATGTCACATGAAACAAAAATGTTTTAATTGTTGATTTTTATTATTTAAACTTTCCAGGGTAAAATTTAGTATATTATTAAAAATCTTTTTTTTTGATTTAGTAATTTTTTGCACAAAATTGATGTAAAATATAGAATAAAACATTAAAGGAGCGCTGTCACAAATCAGATTCTTATAACGCACTAAAAGGACTACTTCTTTAATAGAAAACCTATCTACCTCAAATTCGATATTTTTGGCTTTTCCAGACCAATTGGACCACATTTATAAGTTTTAATTTAATCGGTTTAGTAACAAAAAAGTAGTATTATCCAGCGTTATAGGAATTTGATTTGTAATCATATCTGGCAAACGAAGCAATCAATTTATGCGGAAATTCTATTAATCTGTAAAAACTAAAAATGAAATATTTCAACATATCCATGTACGGTAGTGCATTTAATTTCGGCACTTTTTTGTTTTTCCGATGTAGCTTTTCACTGTATGGCCCGATTTTCATGTTTGATAGCTCATTTTAAAGGTTTCACGATACTGCGTTGCGTCACAAAAGTTTCACTTTACGAAAGTAGTTTTTTTAATTAATTAAATCAGTTTTTAAAAAAAATGGAAAATTTCCGAAATTAAATGCATGCATTTAATTTTGGCACTTTAAAAACAATCGATTGTTTCTCAGTCAAAAAATCATGATTTTCAAAAACTTAAAATCCTATCATTGTCTTCTGACAGTTTTCTTTATTCTAAGTTTCTACTTGTTGTTCAACGTGTAACTGGCAAAAAGTTACAGCTAAAATGCCAAATGATATCAAAATGAGCAAAATTTGGGGAAAAATGCATTTAATTTCGGCACTTTTTAAAAGAACCCCCTTAATCGAGTTTAAGTGCAGTGCTATGACCTCTACACATTTCAACGTTGTCTTTTAATTATTTACAACTACAATTTAACACCCGACCACTTAATTCAACCCCTATTTACCTACAGCAATATGTGCCGAAATCACACTGTTTTATTTTATAACGATTGCTTACCACA
>JASAMX010014007.1:0-14280 GCA_030248175.1 Microlaimidae sp. YZB2_3 | reverse complement strand
AAATGGCTTTTTTGACCTAAAATTGGCGGTTTTTACTTATTTTTTCTTTAAAATAGAAAAAACGAAAACGATATGGATGAAATTAACTCCAGAAAAAACGATGTGGGTATTTTGCGTTTTTCAGATTTTAACCCCCCCTAATTTGGGGCCTAAACCCCCCACTCCGGAACAACATAAACCCATGTATGGTTTATCTCACTTAATTCTAGAAAAGGGAAGGTTTAAACTTTCCCACTCCTAAGTGAGAAGAGAAAGGGGTAACTTTTTAATTAAAAAAATAAAGAAAAATCTTTAAATCAAATGACTCACCCCCAATCCCTAATAAAGTACCCCCCAACTAAAGTTTTGAGATCAAGTGTTTTAAGCAATAAAAAATTTAAAAAATATCCTTTTTGAGCTATTTTTTTCCTTTGAAATCAAAAAAACAATATGGATAAAATCCACTTCAAAAAGGATTTAAATACATTCCTCGGATTTTAACCCACCACCCCTAATCGTAGGCAAGAAAGAAAGTAGGGTGAGGTCCACCAGTCATTATTACACTCTTCAAGCTTTGAAATTAAGTATGCAGCCGCTAAGCAATAATCTAGCCTTTTTTCAAATTTAATTTTTCACCCTGACCCCTCTAGAATTTTAAATCCTCTGACCAACCGCCCCCTCCCCTTGGGAAAATTTTAGGCACAATTATTTCAAAATATTACAAAAATTAAAAACTTTTTTCCAAGATGATAATTAAAGAAACACACAACAATCATTCTAAGTAATTTCTCCACCTTTTAGTGATCATGGGTGGGGTAAAGTGATTGGGTGTCGCGTACCCCACCCTTTGCCTTTGGGTACAATTTTTGTTTCAAAGTTTCTCCAAAAATCTTTTTTATGATAAAATCCCATTTTTACACTCTTTTTGTATTTTAACAGTGCATTTTATTAAACAAAATATAATATGCTATTATCCTGTAAAACGATTCAATGTGTTAAACCTATGAGGACCTTCGAGCCCTCCGCCCCTCCCCCCTTTCTGAATCCCGTTAAGTCAAGACTTTAAAATTTTACAACCCAAGTCGGCATCCTTCAAAAGCAAGGGGAAGGAGTCAGCCCCCTCCCTAGAACCCCTCCTTGAATTCAAGACACATACGATTTACCCCCGGGTAACTTAGCCACCCCCTTGCTGCCGTAACCGTGGTCACCTAGAGGGGTATAAATATATATAACCTAATTTTACATGCTATACAACACTTGTTTTTAGGTCCCAGCTGTGCATGTGTGCAGCTATGGTTCAAATTCACCGATTTTACGTCTTTCACCCCTTTCAAGTCTTTGATTGCAAGGTGGGATTTTAAAAAGTTATCATAAAATATTTTATATATATGTAAGATTAACCTTCTTGTAGATGCATTATTAAATCTATAATTGATGTAATAATTAAAATTAATAAACAAAACAACTATATACAACCTTCAATATTAGATTAATCTGTTTACTTAGAGTTTATCATGCAGTTACAAAGGTTTAGAACGTAAGGCATATATTATTTTTGGGATAGTCATACCTACCCAAACGTATAAACCATACATGGGCACGGAGGGGGGGGGGTTGGGGGGGGGGTTAACCTCGCCCAAATTGAAGAAGTGGGGTTTTAACCCCCCCCCACTCAGAAGTGGGGGGAGAGAAAGTAACCCCCCCCCCAATTTTGGAAAAATGAAGAAAAAAAATGTATTTAAAAAATGACTTCTAACTGCCTCCAAACTTAAGTTTTGAGGGTCAAAATGAACGTTTTAAGCAATAAAAAGCTCAAAAATGCGATAAAAAGGGCTTTTTAACCTAAAATTAGGGTTTTTAACCCTTTTTTTAATCGAAAAACAATATGGGTAAAATGTACTCCAGAAAAAAAAAACGGTATGGGTATTTTGCGTTTCTCAGGTTTTAACACCACCCTCCCTCTAATTTGGGGTTTAACCCCCCCCCACTCCGGACCAACTTGCCCATGTATGGTATAAACCCCCATCCGCTCAAAAAAACTCTAAAATTGCGGACACCCCTCCTAAACTTTTAGAGTACTTCGGCCGGACCACCTTCCCCTTCAAAAAAAAAAAAAATTGGGGTCACCAGGTCGACCCCCAAGAAAGCCACGGGCCGCAGGACTTCTTCCCTCGGGCTCTCTTCCAGATTTTAAAATTCCATTAATGCGCGGTAAAAAAATTCACCAAACGCAAATGCTTCGTCATTTTTTAGCTCTTCTTTCAACCTCTCTCCCATTTTGGAACGGGAGAGGGTTAAATAACATTTCCCAGAATTTAAAGAGCTAACTCCCCACTCTAGTTCTACCCCCATTTGTCTCCCTCCTCAACCCACTTTCCCCGTATGGTCTTATCCTATCCCGATATTCCCATTTCTAAAAACACTAAAAATGAGCCCATAATTTGAGAGACAACAAATCTGTGCTAACTCCCCCTCATAGGTGGGCACTGGGCAGGGAGGAGGTTCAAACGTGCCCAGGATTTTATTTAGGAGGGGGCTTGATAATAACCCTAAAGGGGGGTCTGGAGGAGGGCGGCAGCCCCACAGATGTTTTTGGTCAGGTCCGCTAGGGGGGTCCACCCCCGGGTGGAAGGTCAAAATTTTTTAGTGGGGGGGGGGGGTCCGGACCCCCTGGCTTTTTTAGAGGGGGTCGACTCCGGGTGCGAGATTTTAAATTTAGCAAGGGGGGGGGGGTTAGGGGGTCCGATTTTTTAACTAAGTTTTTTAAATCAATAATTTAAAGGTGCGGTGTGGAGTCAAACTTTTTGTCTTCGATTTTGATTTGTAAAAAGATTACCCCTGCCCCCAATAGCCATTAAATTTTTTTCAACGAAATATCAAGAGTGGTTCAGGACTTCAGGAGTTATGACCCCCCAAAAATGGTGTTTTTTGACAATTATGTACGTGACAGATTGCTCAATGTGTACAACGATTTACGTTACAAATTATGCACTCAAAGTAGAAAACGGCTACTTTCTACTTTAATTTAATCCCTTGATCGTTAACATTGGTGCAATATTTGTCGAAATATTACGTTTCCCGTACAAAAAACTCGTAACTTTTTGTTTTAAAAACACCAAATGACGGCGGTGATTTTCTGAAGTTTGTCCAACCTTTCTTTCCTTCACTTCCTGTTTTCAGCAAAATAATCGAGGGTTTTTTGAAGGAAAAACGCAATATCTCTACAAATACTGCACTGCACCAATCTTAACGATCAAGTTCATAGATGAACAGGGAGGGGAGGGTTACGGTAGGGTGGGGTCTCCCCCTAGCCTCAAAATTTTGGGGGCCCCCGCCAGAAAAAATCCAGGGAGGCCCCTCCCCCCAAATTTTCGAATTTGTGACCCCTAAACCCCCTCTAGATTTTAAAACCTGACCCCCTCCCCTCTCGGAAAAATTTTAAGTATTTTTTTATATCGAATTTTCTTCCAAAAACGGCAAATTTTAACACAAATTCATGTTTTTATACCCTTTTTATATCAGAATACCGCTTTTTATTCAATAAAATGTAGTATAATCTTATAAAAAAACTATTATTAAACCTTTAATGGTTTAAAACTATTTTGCTTCGAACATTGGACCCCACCTGACCTCTTTTAGGTTTCAAAATCTTTCACCCCGGGTCGACCCCCTTAAAAAACTAGGGGGGAGGGTTCGACTCGACTCCCCCCTCCTAGGACTTCCCCTAGATTTTGAAATGCAATTTACCCGGGGGCGGGGTAAACCCCCCCTTAGCTTCGGTGACCTTGTTCATCTATGATTAACGTATCAAATTAAAGTAGAAAGTAGCCGCTTTCTTTGAATACATAATTTTAAACTTAAATCGTTATACCCATTGACCAATCTTTGACGTACAGAATTGTCAAAAGAAAAACACGCCATTTTTGGGGGTCATAAGTCATAACTCCTAAACCACTGGAGATATTTTGTTAAAAAAATTTTTGTGGGCTATTGGGGGCAGGGGCAGGGGAAAAGTTTTCACAAAAAAATATCAAAATCGAAGACAGAAGTTTGACTTCGCACCGCACTCATAGGTGTTTTTGGTCGTGTCTGGTTATAGGGGGGGTTTATGGGCGGGTAAGGCCAAATTTTTTAGGGGGGGGGTCCAGGGGGGTCCGGACCCCCCTGGCTTTGGTCAGGGGGGTCCAATTTTTTAGCAAAATTTTTTTAACTCAATAATTTATGTGTTCTAGGTCTAATATTGAATTTTATGTATTAAAACAGCCTATTTAGGCCTAAAAAGTGTATTTAAACACTGTTTTTAACTAAAAAACCGTGTTTTTGACAGTAAATAAAAAAATATACTTCCAAATTGGTGGGGAGGGGGGAGGAAGGGGGGTCTGCCTCGCTGGGGGGGGGGTCAGGCCGGACCGCTCTGAGGCTTTGGGGGGGAGGGGGGGCCCCTTAATTTTTCTAGGGGGAGGTCCAAAATTTTCGCTCTAGGGGGGGGGTGCACCCCTCTGTCTCCCCCAAAAACACCTATGACCGCACTTTTGAGTGTTTTAGGTCTAATATTGAATTTTATGTTCTAAAACAGCCTATTTAGGCCTAAAAAGTGTATTTAAACACTGTTTTTAACTAAAAATCCATGTTTTTGACAGTAAATAAAAATATACTTCTAAATTGGTCGGGGGGGGGGTCAGGCCGGACCGCTCTCGACCTCGAGTTCTGGATTTTTCTAGGGAGGGGAGTCCAAAATTTTGGCTCTAGAGGTGGGGTGGACCCCTCTGGTTTAATCCCGGTTTAATCCCATCCCAGTGCGGACCAACTTGCCCGTGTGGGGGAGGTGGAGACCGACACCTCCCCGGGCACACAATTGCTTGGACACTTTTTTAACATTTGGGGGGTTCCCCAGAGCCAGAGGCCCTCTCTCTCTTAAATTTAGAGATACGGTGGTAAATCCGGACGACTTCTAAAATTTGAGGGGGTTCCCAGTACAAAAAATGCTAAAAAAATAAGGAAATTTGTGTTATACCACAAAATTTTTTTGGGACACCCCAACCACTTGCCCCCACCCAAAAAAAAGTTTTGGTGGGAGTCGGGTATACCTTCAAATCCGAGAGGCTGTTCACTTATGGTTGAATTGTATGTATTTTTCTACAGGACATGGCTGCGGCTGCCTTTTTCTTGTGTGCCAAAGTGGAAGAGTGTCCCAGAAAATTGGAGCATATTGTGAGAGTGTGGCACTCGCTCAGGTTCCGAGACGAGCCTACTTTGGATGTGAAGTCAGATGTAAGAACTATAATTATTAAGCAAAAAAATGCGACGTTTTAAACTTAATATTTCAAAGAAGTGCGTGTGTGAATTATTTGTGGATTTGTGGCAGGGACGTAGCCAGGGGGGGGCGGGGGGGCAGCCGCCCCCCCCCCCTCCTCGAAACGGTCGGACAGGAGGAAAAATAAGGATAGTGGTTGGGCGGGGGGGCGGCCGCATCCCCCCCGAAATAGTTGCCAGATAGTAAAATTTGGGGGTTTTGAGAGGCTAAAAATTCAAAATTTTCTAGCGCCTCGCTAATCGCTCGGTGCCACACTTTAAAATAATTTTAGTACCCCAATGGACCCCAAAAACCAAAAATTTGTTCCGCTTGGCTTCGCTCAGCGGTCACTTTCTATAGTATACATACATATATATTCTCGTTATTTATGTTGCCTGATGCTAATGTTATTTCAAA
Organism: Microlaimidae sp. YZB2_3; assembly: GCA_030248175.1. NCBI lineage: Eukaryota > Metazoa > Nematoda > Chromadorea > Desmodorida > Microlaimidae > Microlaimidae sp. YZB2_3. The sequence goes on along the minus strand of JASAMX010014007.1, from coordinate 8,591 downwards.
GTCAGTACAATAATTTTTATAAGTAATAAGTACTACACAGAAAGCAAAACAAACAATCATATTGGTTGATTTATGTACCTCCCCCCTCCTAAATTTTCCTGCCGCCTATAGCATTGGCTCGGATTTTTTTTATATAGGTAGGTACCCTAGAAAACATGGAGCCGAGATGCTGCTCAAGTGCTTTGGTTTACAATGTGGGTTTAGCCAAGGGGTCTGAAACTAACGTCTCTAAATTCTTTTTTTGTAAAATCCAGGCTCTGCCAATATTTGCTTATGTAATTTTTAACTAAGAAAACATGTTTTTACTGCTAAAAACATTAGATAATAGGTTATTAGGTCAAAAACAGTGTATTATACAGCTTTATCTACGTTTATCCCTGCTTTTTTAACGTTTTCAAAAACTAAGAGGGGGGCTCCGCCCCCCCCCCCCCCCCCCCCCCCCCGAAATTTTTTTTGTACTAAAATCCGCCCCTCCAAAATGAAACTCTGGCTACGTCCCTGATTTGTGGTAAGTAAAAACAGTTACTACCGTTCGCTTAAATCTCCTTCTAGTTGTCGGTTCATTGACTTAAATAAATTGTATAAAAGCAACTACAGTGTTAATACAGGGTTTTAGTCGGTCATATAGATTGGATTATTCATACCTGGCCAATTCCTGCTCCAAAATTGCATTTTTTTAAGAATGCTCTTAAACCAAATATTTTTTTGGTAAAACAACTCGGATCTTCAAAAATAAATTAACAGACTTGTGCACGGTCTGAAAATGCCCCCTTTTTTATTGGAGGATTCGCCCCCCCCCCCGCCAAAAAATGAAAAAGTAACCTAAAATTACGACGCAATTTTTGACCTATGATTACGCCATCATCGCAGATTTTTGCAGTTTTTAGCCTATTTCAATGTATTTTAATCCATTTTAGACCTATTTTTACCTTATTTTCGCTTTTTTTGTCCCTTTTTTTCCTTTTCCCTTCTTTTTTTTCTCTTTTTTTTCCAGTTTTTCTCTTTTTTTCTGTCCCCCCTGCTTGCCCCCCACCGTTTTATTTCCTCCTCCGTTTCAAAAAAGTTCCCCCCGTGCTCCCGTTTTGGCATTGCCCCCCCAATAAAACCCCGGGGGGCAGTGCACAATTCTGCCTGGCCTATTCCTGCTCCAAAATTGCATTTTTTTAAGAATGCTCTTAAACCAACTATTTTTTGGTAAAACAAATCGGATCTTCAAGAATAAATTAAATTTTATTTGCACCAATCTATTTAAATCCAACTCCAAAAAATTTCGATGCATCAACATAAAAAACATGTTTCGGTGAAAACATAAAAAAAATTCCGCAAATACTAGCGATATTTATGATGTTAATATTCAATGGCCATAATAATGTGGGTAAAAATTTCTAAAACCGGTTAATAAACACAAAGTGCGAGAAAATTTTTAAAAATTGTCCATACACTCAACTATTATACATGAGTGGTTTTTTTAAGGAATATCATGGGTTTGACCGAAAATTTTCGGACCAACTTCCAGTGGGGGCCAAGGATTTCATTTCGCGGGGAGATGGGTAAATACTAATCATGAAGGGGGTCTGAGGGGCGGCAGCCTCCCCCCTGCCAGAAATGGGGGTCTCGGAGGCGAAAATCCCCGGGGGAAAAATTTTTAATTTAAGGCGCTAAAATACACTAGAAATTTTAATTCCAGATGATACTTATAAGCAGGGACGTACCCAGAGTTTCATTTTGACGGGGGAGGGCAGATTGTAGTACAAAAAAAATTTCGGGGGGGGGGGGCAAAGCCTCCCCCGTAATTTTTGAAAACGTTAAAAAAGAAGGCATAAACGTAGATAAAGCTGTATAATATGTATGTTTTTGGCCTAATAACCTATTAGACCCCTTGGACCTTTCAGACCCCTTGGCTAAACCCACATTGTTGTGAACCAAAGCACATGAGCAGCATCTTGACTCCATGTTATTTAGGGTACCTACCTACCTTGGGCTACCTATATAAAAAATCGGAGCCAATGCTATAGGCGGCTGGAAAATTTAGGAGGGGGGAGGTACATAAATCAACCAATATGATTGTTTGTTTTGCTTTCTGTGTAGTACTTATTACTTATAAGAAATATTGTACTAACTTTGAAATAACATTAGCATTAGGCAAGATAAATAGCGAGATATATGTATGTATACTATAGAAAGTGACCGCTGAGCGAAGAGAAGCGGAAAATTTTTTTGGTTTTGTGGGGGTCAATTCGGGTACTAAAATTATTTTATAGTTTGGCGCCAAGCGATTAGCGAGGCGCTAGAAAATTTTGAATTTTTAACCTCTGAAAACCCCCAAATTTTATATCTGGCGACCATTTCGGGGGGGCGGTCACCCCCCGCCCAACCACTATGCTTATTTTTCCCCGTCCGACCGTTTTGAGGGGGGGGGGACGCCCGCCCCCCCTGGTTACGTCCCTGCTTATAAAGTTTTTTATCCCTACACATTTAAAACATGTGTTTAAAACGTTAATAAAAGGTTAATAGTGTTTATAGTAATTTTATTTAACATGTATGCCTTAACTATTGAACGGGATAATTGATTCTAAATCAAAAAACTAAAATAAATTGTCAATTTAAACTACTCGCGAAAAGAGAGAAATTTGGTTTTTTGGGTATTAATATGCTTTCGGAAGGCATCAGGAAAGTTTCTGTATTAATATTAAAGAAAAATTTTTTCTCCCAAAATTCCCTTACGAACCAATCCGGGCTTCGCCGGGTTTCGAAGGGGGGGGGGCACGCTACTGCAAACCCCCCCCCAATCTCCTCAACCCGCCTTGCGTTTAGTTGAATTAATCACTTAACTTTATAAACTTATTAACAAAAATCTTTTTAGAGGTATTTTGAAGCTTGTCAAATGATTATGACGTACGAAAATATTTTGCTCCAAACAATTGGTACGTTTGTTTGTTACAGTAATAAATTAAGTCAACTGAAACCAAGGGGTTTTGAAGACAAACAGAAAAAAAATTCTTTTTTTTTTAATTTTCTTCCTGATTTATTTCAAAAGAGTAATATATTATTATATGCATTTATTTTATTACGCTTTAACAGATTCCGAACACAATTTATGTTAAAAGGAAAATTTGGTTTTTAAAACGTCTTTTTTTGGAGATCCAAATCATTTGATTAGTTGTTTGAATTAAAATTTTTAATAAACTACCTAAGTGGTAAAATCAAAAAATTGTAGATGCTGGGGTTTGTTTTGTACTCTTGGAACTCAGGAATACAACAAAATGGACGTTAAAAACAATTTTTCCCTTTTAATTTTGTGTCAAAAAGGGTTTAAAATAAAAAGACAAAATACAAAGGTGCTAATTGGTTTAGCTTTTGATCTGGAGGTCCGTCTACCTCACATGTTTATCATCGAAGGTTCTCAAAAGTTGGCCTCTCCTGGTACGTTTATCTTACAAATCAATGCACGTATAATTAGATCTCAGTATTAATGTTTTTTATCTCTTCACTAATCAAGATTATAGCCAAAAGAATTCCCTGCCGTACACAAAATTTTTGGCCAAAAGTTTGTAATAAAAGTCAACTTTTACTTATGCGAGTTTGCTAGTACCCGGCTGTCTTTCCGTGTACTCATTATAACCTTTTTTGCAAAGAAACTACCATTGTGCAGGATCCAGCATTATACATATTTTACAAAAAAATATAGATCCTGTTATAGAGCAACTATAATCAGTATAAACTGGTTTTAGCTGGGAGAAAATAAGATTTTCGCTAGTTATTTGTGCAAAATCAAATCATGCATGACCAAAAAGATACTATTTTAAAAATATTAAAATAAAAAAAATCAGTTTTTTTTATATTTTCATAGGGATAACCCTATGGCGGTTATTTGATAACCCTATGGCGGTTATTTGACAGAAAACGTTGAAGATACGAAACATTAGTACGATTTGAAATTAAAAATAAATGTAAAATCCTTTCTTTTTTTCAGGAAACACCTAAATTATAAAAGGAGACGTAAATTAGTTGTAAAGGTGAGTGCACCGTAGTACAGAATCGCGGCGACTAAAAATCAATTATAGGCGATCTGACCTAAAAAATAAATTTGTTTGTCACAGCGACCCCTAAGTTTAAAAGAAAACAACATGAAAATGCCGAGGTGTCTTCTTCTAGTAATCCCTGAACCTGAAGATGCTGGCGGATTTTCGAAGATTGTTTTTTAAACGTTTATTATGGGATCTTATAAAATTTAAACGCGATGGGGAAAACCCCATTTTAGCGTTGATTCTAGGCCTCTACTTCCCCCTACTCTTTACTCCTTTCTGATTTTGACTTCCTCCAAAAAATACCACCCCTATACACTTTTTAATATTTACCCCTAGAGTCGAAGTTTGTTCTTTTTACCCTCGTGTAAAGCTCCCGTAAGCTACGGTAGGTCGGTCTCCAATAAATGTTGTTAAAGAAAGTTTTACCCATTTTAATGTTCAGTCTCAGTAAACATTAAAGTTAAAATATTTAAAACAAACCTGCCCTAAAAATTTAATTTAAAAAATTCAAATACGGAGATAGTCCCAATGCAATGCATAATATGAACCGTAAAGTGATGTATATGTTATTAATCACTGGACTTTCAGGTGTAGACAGCCGATATATTGCAGAAATCGCTTACTTCTTTGCCAGCGACATGTAAGCTTATGTTAACTGTTATACTGTTCAAAGTTAGCTCGCTTCCCAAATATAGCACAATAATTACATTTTATTTTTTGAACTAAAAATTATTTTGTAATAATTATATAAATATATAAGTAATTGTGCAACATGATAAAAAAATTAGTTTCAAAGAAATTAAGTAATTATAACTCGCTGACTTAATATATTTTAGTAAAATCATTAAATTTTGTATAATGGAAAGAATTCATAGTTTAACACTGGTAGGAATTTGTTAGCGCGATATAACCACTAAAAGGTGCGATACCGAGTGAAACTTTTTGTCTTGAATTTTGATTATTTTTTTATGAAAACCTTACCCTTACCCCCGATAGCGCTCAAGAATTTTTTTTATTAAAATATCTCCAGTTGTTCAAAAGACAAAACCCTTCAAAAATAGCGTTTTTCGACAATGCACTACTTAAAAGATTGCGCAGTGGTTAGTAAAATTTGAATTACAAAATATACACTCAAAGAAAGCGGCTATTTTCTACTTTAATTTGATACATTGATCGTTAAGATTGGTGCAGTATTTGTGGAGATATTGAGTTTCCCGTACAAAAAACCCGCGATTTTTTCGCTAAAAAAACCAAACGACGGCAGTGATTTGATCAAGTTAGCCATTATTTTTTGCCGTCACTTCGTATTTTTAGCAAAAAAATCGCCGGTTTTTTGTACGGGAAATGCAATATCTCGATAAATACTGCTCCAATTTTAACAATCAAGGTATCAACTTAAAATAAAAAGTAGCCGCTTTCTTTGAGTGCATTATTTTATAATTTAAATTTTAATACCGCTGAGCAATTCGTCACGAACAGAATTGTCGAAAAACACCATTTTTGGAGGGTCATAATGTTTCCTGAACCACTGGAGATATTTTGATGAAAATATTTTTTGGGCTATTGGGACAGGGGTAAGGTTTTTACAAAAAATAATCAAAGACAAAACGTTTGACTCGGTTCCGCACCTTTAAGATGTTTCAGCTTGTCTCTACATGTTTTGCTTACATTGTTGTTTTTTGTTTTAGACTTCACTTGACCAATTTCTGCATCCGCTACCGGCCGAGTCTCCTGGCCTGCGTCTGCATTTACACAGCGTGCCTTTGGGCCTCCAAGGAGGTAGTGTGTACTTACCATACACCGCACCATTCACACACAGACTTGAGGGTTGGTGAGAACGCACGAGGTTCCGCCGTACACCGCGGCGCTTTGCGCCTCTGTCGCGCGCGCGCCGCTCCGCTCCCCTCGTCTAAGCGTGGTGGTCGCCGCGGCCGTCCGCCGCCTTCGCGCCCTGTGCAGCTCGGAAGGCAGCAGTGCGCGCGCTCCTTAGCCATATCCTTATATTCCACCGACTTCACTTTTTTGAAATTCTTGTTTTTAATTTGAAAAAAAAAAGGAAATTTGCTAGTTTTTTGATGTCTCTTAAAAAGTGTTCTTTTGATAAACCAGGTTGAATTGATTGTGGCTATGATAGAGCGCGCCCGACCGCTTCCCATTAGCACGGACCGCGAGGCGCAGACGGCTTAGCTCCTCTCAGATCGCAAGGTTAAAGGCGGTGGCGCCTGGCGCCAACCGCCCACTCGCTGTGTTCCCTTCTCTTCTCCCATTGGGTCAACGTTGGTTGGTGTTGAGAGTGAATAGTGTAGTCCAACGGAGCAGGTATTTTTTAGCGATTTCTTTCTATCTCCTCCTCCTTTTCCTTCAATCATAATATGTATAAAAATACATTTGTTATCAAGAGTATCAAAACTGGTGAAAAATCTTAACTATAAAAATTTAAACTCCGTTAGCCATCGTCAATTTGGTGATGTTTAATTTTGGTCTCTAAAGTCTATCTTTCCTTGCATTGCATCTGTGTTGTAAAATTAAAAAAAAGATCAAGCTAGGGATATAAAAAAGATCAAGTTTTGTCGTGGTAAATTTTATCAGTCGCTCTAGATGGGTTAGAAATATTAGTCTGAACTCCTGGGGTGGTCCACTAAATGCGTGTTTACTAGGTGCTATGTTAGCACGTTGTTTAAAATTCTTGATAGTCTTTTATTTTTTGTGTTTTTTTTTTGAAAAATCTTATAAAATTCTTTTTTTAAATCGGATAAATTAATATTTAAACAGTTTTATGCATTTTGTTTAAAATAAAAACTAATAAAGCTGTATCCCCTAGTTAGGAGATTTGCTAACCCTTAACTAGGAGTTATTGTCTTATTAGCTTGCATTTATAACAAATATGCATAAAATTAATAAAATACAAGGTTATACCATGCCGCCAGAGTTCGAAAATTAAAAAAAAAACAACTCAAAGTGTTAAACAACTTGCTAATATAGCAACTTGTCAGCACGCGTTTAGTGAACCAACCCCTGAAGGTTGCATAGCTGGCTTTGGGTTGTGTTTATCGAAATAAGACTTCAAAACTGCTAAATGGTTGTTAGAGGGACACATAAAAACCAACAATTTTAATATTTTTTAAAAAAATTAATTGAGACTGGAAAAGATTTGCAGCTAAGCATATCTCACTAACGGTATGGTTGTTATATACAAAAATTCTATTACTGTATAGGGCCCGACAAGGCTGGGAATTTTCAGTCCAACCAGTCTGGACCAGATATTTTGTTTCAAAGCGATTTCACATGTCAAAACATCCATACAACGTTTTTTGCATTATTGTATAAATATTTATATGAAAATCAAAAGTTCTCTTAATTTTTCATTTACAAAACTGATTTTTAAATAATCCTTAAATAACTAAAGCTAAAAAATTAATAAAAAATTTAAAAAAATACCAAATAACATACAAATACATCAGCAGAGTTTGATAGAGAGCTAGCAAAAACAAAATTAAAAAAACAAATTAATTCAAACTTCCAGAAATACAACAAATAAATAATTGCAATCAGAACCTTTATTTTATTTTTGTCTTTAAACAGATTTACAAGACATGTTATATACATTTATACAATTTATCTTTGATGTTATTCATATAAAATCCGCAGAAATATACACATAATGATAATTTATGTTGTTTATTAGTTTTAGTTTTTTTAAACTAGCAAAATTTTTCATAATAATTTTAAAGCGCATCACTTTATCTATTATGTGTAAGTGAACAAAAAAAAACACTTTTTGGCACCCCCCCCCCTCAAAAAAATTTATTAAAGACTTTTGTTAATTTAAAATAGGTCTATATGTTTTCTGGGACAAGCTATTTTATTCAAATAGCTTAAGAATTAAGTTATTTTATTCAAATAACTTAATTCTTAAGCTATTTAAATAAAAACAACAGTTTCAAGCATAGGTGAGAACGGGGGGGGGGGCAGGGTGAGGTCACCCCCCTAGCCTCGAAATTTTGGGACCCCTTCTAGACGAAAATCTAGGCCCCCCCCCCTTCCCCCAAATTTCCGAATTTTTTACCCTTGACCCCCTCTAGATTTTGAAATCTGACGCCCCCCCTCCTTCGGGAAAATTTTTAGGTACCTTTTTATACTAAATTTTCTGCCAAAAACTTGAATTTTCATCACATATTCATGCTTTTACACCCTTTTTATACATGAATATGGCTTTTTATTCAATAAAATGTAGTATTATCCTATAAAATAAACAATTATTAAAGTTATTATGGTTTAAAAATGTTTTGTTTTGGACACTGGACCCCACCTGACCCCCCTCTAGATTTCAAAATTTTGCACCCCGGGTCGACCCCCTAAAAAGCTCGGGGGGTCCGGACCCCCCTCCTAGAATTCGAAATTCTATTTACCCCGGATAACCACCCCCCTAGCTTCCTCAACCGTGCTCACCTATGTTTTCAAGCTCTTCAAACGTTTTTCTACCTGTATAACTACTTTAAGTTTCATGGTTTTTTGATTAACACAGGAAAAAAAGTTTGAAAAAAAAATTTAGTGATAATTTAA
>JASAMX010014005.1:0-21499 GCA_030248175.1 Microlaimidae sp. YZB2_3 | reverse complement strand
AGGGAAGCGGACCTTTGTTGCCTGGGCAGATGAACTTGAACCGCCGAAGCCGTACAGGGTACGTCCTTGGCGTTTGAGGGCGTAGACCACATCCATGGCGGTGACGGTCTTCCTCTTGGCGTGTTCGCAGTAGGTGACAGCGTCACGGATGACGTTCTCCAGGAAAACTTTGAGGACACCACGGGTCTCTTCGTAGATCAGACCGGAGATGCGCTTGACACCACCACGGCGAGCCAGACGACGGATAGCGGGTTTGGTGATTCCCTGGATGTTATCACGAAGGACTTTACGATGGCGCTTGGCACCTCCTTTTCCCAAACCTTTGCCTCCTTTACCACGGCCAGACATGCTTTTCTAGATTTTAGTAGATAGATGACTAAATCAGAATAAAATGGGTGCTAGATTTCAGACTTGTCCAACTTATATAGTGAAAATTTGTGGTACTTACGATGAACATTTCGCCATAAGCGATTCGGAAAAAAGTTTTTCTATTCATCTTTTCTTTTTAAATCTCAATCATCATAAAAATTTATAAAAAGTTTATGAACGTTTATAAAATTGGTAACCAAAGTGTAAACAAAAACAGTTATGGCAATTTTTTTATTATAATTAAAAATAAAACATTTGGTTTGGTGTCTTTCTGGGTTATTTTCATTCAAACACTAAATCATCGTTCACGTTTGTCGTGATTGCCTTATGATGGCCTCGGTTGACCTTTGGAACAAAAGAAATCTCGCGAAACGGAAGCCACCGTTCCTAAGACTAATTAAAAATTTTATTTTTGATAAACTTAAAATTGTTTTAAAGCTAAATCAAGAGCGGAAAAAATTAAATAATGTTTCTGTGTTCTTTGAGATACATAACAAAACTGTAATTTTTTAAACTAACATGAACACAAGAAACTCACATAATAAGACACAGTTCTAATGTTATATAAAATGCGTTCGCAATATTTGCCTGAGAAGCCACGCCTTTTCTGTTTTTGCTATAAAAGAGTTCAAACTCTGCCCACTTTATCCAAAATCACTTGATCTTTCAACCTTTCTGCTTTTGCTAACAGTTGAAGTGAAAAATGGCGCGTACGAAACAAACCGCTCGTAAGTCCACCGGAGGCAAAGCCCCCAGGAAGCAGCTCGCCACCAAGGCTGCCCGCAAGTCCGCCCCTGCCACCGGAGGTGTCAAGAAGCCCCATCGCTACAGACCCGGAACCGTGGCTCTCCGTGAGATCCGTCGTTACCAGAAGAGCACCGAGCTGCTCATCCGCAAGCTCCCCTTCCAACGTCTGGTCCGTGAGATCGCCCAGGACTTCAAGACCGACTTGCGCTTCCAGAGCTCTGCCGTTTCTCGCCCTTCAGGAGGCCAGCGAGGCTTACCTTGTGGGTCTCTTTCGAAGACACCAACTTGGCTGCCATCCACGCCAAGAGAGTCACCATCATGCCCAAGGACATCCAGTTGGCTCGCCGCATCCGTGGTGAACGCGCTTAAAGAAGTGGTTCATCCCAAGGTCCGCTTCCCTTCTGAAGCGTTGTGGTCCGCTTGCCCTCTCAAGCTACAGTAGCTTCCTGAATTGAAGCACCCCAACGGCCCTCTTAAGGGCCACCAAATATAAAGAATTGCTTAAAATGTTTTTGTGTGTTTAATAATAAAGTTTATAATGTCTTCTTGTTTATGTGACTTGCAGCGGGGTCGAAATTCACTATTCGACATTAGCTTTTGACATTCAAAATTAGCTTTTGACATTCGATCTTAGCTTAGATAGAAGTGGAAGCAGACGACATTTTTGCAATTTTTATAATTTGAAAATCAAAAACATATTATTTTTATACTTTGTAATAAACCAATAATTCTATAGCAATTCATTCAAGTATAAACCTTTAAAATGGGCTTACTGTTTTTGTTTTGTCTGTTTTTTATTGTCTGCTACCTCTTTTTCTTAAACCACGTCTATTGGCAAAAAAATAAGTCGATTATTACTTTTATTAATGACGATTATGAAAGTTTCTGTCATGTTAACGACGGAATTTTTAATAATGGTTTGGATTCTCGCAGCTAATTTTTCTATAAAGATAAAGAATTTACTTTGCTCTACATTCGTAACTCTTGCACGTCGTCGTTCGTTATCTCTTGGGGGAATCAATTTAATACCTTTAAATATTTTTTAAATAAAGTGAAAATAAATGTGGTGTTTTGCATTTAAAATTTTAATTGTTTGGTAAAAAAATAAAAAAAGAAGGAAAAAAAAGAGTCACAAATGAATTATGTGTTGTTTTTTGGTGTGGAAAATTTAATATTAAAATATTTTAAATAACAGTGAAAGTCAAATGTGGTGTTTTGCATTTAAAATTTTAATTGTTTGGTAAAAAAATTTAAAAAAATGAATTGGCAAATAAAAGAGTCACAATTATGAGAATTAAATGACGATTATGATTGTTTCAGTCATGGTAACAACGGGATTTTTAATAATGGTTCAGGTTCTCGTAGCTAATTTTTATATAAAGATAAAGAATTCCTTTACTTTATATTTTTGTATAAAATAAAGTTATTTGCAAATTTTTTGTTGTTGTTTATTTAGCTCACAACAAAGCAGGGCCACTATTAATCTGCCAAACAAAGGCAAGCAAGACATTGCAGTCGAGACGTAAAATATTATTTAGTACATAGTAATGTTCTCCGGAGCTCCGAGGCGGAGTTTCGCCTAGGAGCTTCGGAGCAACCTTGGGCGTTCCGCTCTATTTTGGTACCTCATTAATAATTAAAGAAAAATGTTATAATGTTTCGTTTTTAGCTTTTTTAAATATATAACTTGGTTTTTTAAAATTATTTTTAGGTCATTGTAACGATTTTGTGTTTTTTTACTATTTTTTTATTAAAGTATTAGGTTTTGTGGACCTGAAAATTTAATTAATTATTTTTCAAAACATGAAATGTCATTTTAAATCAAGTTTTTTCTCGGATTAATGTTCTTAACTTTGACAGCAAGTATTTGAATCTTGCAGAAAAGATTTACAAAAAATAATCCGGGTTGTAACCTTTGTTTGTTACGCCAGAAGGTGCAGTCAATTTGTTTCCTCAGACAAGAGACGCCACTTGTATGGATCTAGCGGGAAATTCAAACAAAACGCAAGAATGGATCTTCTGCTGTGGAAAATTACGCCATCAATCGAGACAACTGGCATTGCATGATTCATGATCAATTGCCGATCAATCATTAATAAAAAGCTTTTTTGAATGCAGTAGAAATCACAGGTTTATTAAAATACATTTCGAAGTTAATAAATTTCAACACAGCACAAGAAGTGTAAAACACAACAATAACTGATTTTTTAATACTAAATAAACAAAACCAAAATTCAGTCGCCACTTTATTAGCTGGACCAAAAAAAAATCGGAATGGAAAATTTTCCAATCAGACATTTCAAAAGCATTTGATTTCATATTAAACCATGAAAAAGAGCGTATCAATTGGGGTTTGATTGCTGTTGAATATTTTTTAAATTAAAAAAATCCTTGAATTTTTTTTGTGGTTTGCTTTCTTTTCATAAGTCGACATTGGAATACGTGGCGATAGACAAATTATTCATTTATATTGATTATTTATTTTGTATTAATTGTGTTATTATTATTATTGCAATTGATTTTATCCGGGGCTTTCTTGTTTCAAAGCTGTGGAGCACCTCTAAGCTTGGTCCAGTATTAATATTATGTAACTGCATAATTGAAAAATAATCACACCATACTTCAAATAATCTTTTTACAATTATGAAGGGGATGAAACAATAAACGGAAAATGAGTATTCAATATTGTGTCTTCGGAAAATTGATATTTTGTGTGTGATGCAAGGATGTGGTTTGATCTTTTTTTTTAATAAAATTTAAAGCAGTACCTTATAAAAATAACACTTTTTTGTCTTTCTAAACATTAATAAAAAATATTGAGTTGTGAAGTTTTAAAAAGTTTAAAGGTCTATTTATTTCGCATGCGGCAGGATACGCAAGGCCGATAATACTTGGGGCTAAATTGGCAAGCAAATACCAACAATACTATCAAACAATTAAAATTATAACTGCATAGCGTGTCTTGGTTGGAAGTCGATATCAGGTGCTTCAGTAAGCAAAGCAAATGTTCTGCCCATGCGTCACAACCGGGACATACAAAAGATAGTATGACATATAATATCATCACATGAAAACCAGGTTGCCACTGGTTGTTATTTAAATATTTCATGTATAATTCGTATTTATTATTTAAAATGTATTAAATTTTTAAAAAATATTTTTAATGTGTAATTCGTATATTCAATGTTACGTTGGAACATCAGACAAGACATGCGAAACAAAATTTAAGCGAAAAACGTAAATAAAAACTCAGACATGGAGAAACGCATAATAATAAATTTAATTTAAATTTTCTAGTTCGAAAAAAGAATAAAATAAACTAAAATATAAGTTTAGGACTTTGTAAGTTTATATTTAAAACGTGTTTATTCACAAATCTTCGACGAAGAACAAATGTATCGATATGCAATGCAAAATAGTTTTATTTTGTAAAAAAACTATACATAACAGCTAAAGTGACACATTTAAATTGTATGTCCTTATGTTTCCTTTTTCAGTGGACACGAATATTCTAAATAAATTGAAATTGACATTCTAAATAAATTGAAATTAAATTTTAAAAAATACCAGACAAAAATACCGAACATCGTGCCAAGTTTTTATGGCAAAATATTATGATTAATTTATTACTGGCCGGAATATAACTAACTTTAAAATATACGTTTTTGGCTACCTGGGGATTATTTTTTGCTAAATATAAAAAAATATGTCTGTTTGTATATCACTCACTGGGGATTGGTGTTTTAGTTTTTTAAAATATACCCGGTCATTTAAAAACATTATAACAATTAATTTACATATTTTTTAAAATACCCAAAAATATTTGGTATTCGAGTATTGTGTTAGAAATTTAAAAGTTTGGATTTTGCGTTATGATTTTATAAATAACTTTTTTATTTAAAGTCAATATATTTATTTTCTAAGTTTGATTAATTTGTGATTTTTTTTTTTGATCAAAGATGTTTTTTCCAAAGATCAAAGGCATAAAATAATCGAAAAGCGTTATTTTTTAACATTATTTAATATTTCTTAAATGTTAAGGCTTGAATTTTTGTATGCAAAAACAAAACAAATAAGAGTACTAAGTGTGACTCATACCGCGTATGTGTCCCTTCCGTAAAAAACTCGTAGTACAAGCGTTAATAAAAGGCACTCACTTTCCCCTTTAATATTCCGGCCTATGGTGTAATGGATAGCACGCCAGAGTCGACTTTGGAGGTTACGGGTTCAATTCCTGTATCGGCCAAATTTTTCAATAATTGGTTGTCTAAATTTTTTAGCGCCTGGTTATTTTCGCTTCTATTTTGGGTCGTCACATAAGAAATAAGAGTGCTAAGAACCAATCAGCCAACAACCTAAAATTTTCATTTATGTACCAATTAACTTTTGATAATAAAATACATTATACCTACAAAATTAAAAGTACCATTTCGTAAAAATTGCTATTCTATTTTAAGTAAAAAATAGCCTCTTTCATTTTTTACTCGTTGAAATTGAGCCAAAATTAAGCTTTTGGTATTACCTCAGCTATCTTTCTGCAAAAACAGATTAAAAGTTCTTCAGTATTAAAAGATTTTTTTTATCTAGAAAACCCGTCCTTTAACAGAGTGCAAAAAATATTCGCAGAATTAAAAAAAAATTGGAAGTAATTTTGCATAAAAATCTGACATCACTCACAAATCACTAATTTAAAATATCTAAATTTTCAAAAAGCTCTTGAAGTTTTAAATCAAAACTTTTCTGGACTAATTCAAAACATAAACAAAATCAAATGTGAAACATATACCCTTTACCCTTCGAATTGAATCACATTCTCGAGCGAAAAAAACCATTAACCTGGAAAACTTTTGTTTGTTACTTGAACTTGGAGCCGAAAAATCTATATCTAGACCTAAATAACACCTAAATCTAAGCCCAAACCAATTTTTATTGAGGCTCCAAGTTTCCTATTTACGATTGTAACTAAAAACCCTAATCTCAATATGTTTTATTGATTGTGAAATTCCAATTTTGTTCATGTTATTATATTAGTTTTGACTCAAGACCTTAAAAGATTAACTCAATAAAATTAAAAAATTAATAAAATTTTGTATTTTACATTATTAACACATTTAAAACCAGAACGGTTATTGCGTTTTTTAACCCACTTTTTTTATAGTAAATCGTCTAAATAATGATGTTGTTTGAATTTTAAAATTGTTTTGTTGCATTGAAATATTTATGTTTTCACCAGTCGAAAATCTCCAACTCTTTTTATGGGGTACTTTAACTCGTATCCGAATTGTAAATGCACTTAAATTCATATTTTTGGATGCTGGAATGTTCAAACGCCTCATAGAATCGATTCCCGTAATGTTGTTTATGCGAAGAGTGTGCAAAACTGTGAGAGCTTCAACAATGCTGACGACTCCACTTATCTCTCGCCCGCCCTTTATTTGGCGGGAAATTCAAATTGTGCAAAAAGACAGAATGAGACCGTTGCGTTTTCAGAACTATTGCACCAACAGGGAAACATCAAAACAGACACAATATTGTTTTATTTTTAGCTTCAAAACATAAATTTTGGCATTAATTTTAAACTGAACCAAAATACGAAAAAAAGAAAATATTTCACATGTATCAGAAGTAAATTAATTTCATGTTTTACTTTTTTTTCACAAACGCTCCTTTTTAACAAAATAGCGAATAAATTATCAAAAAACGACAATTTTGGTCAAAAAACTTATATAACTTTATTTGCTTAATAAAAACTAATTTAGTTATCGAAAAAAATTAACAAGTATATTGTATTTTATATTTGCATTATTATGAACTCTACTTTTAGAAGCTTTGATAAGCTTAAAATCGCTCATTTAAATGGCGGAGCTCCGAAGCTTCCTTCGCTTTATATGGATGAAGCTCCGGAGCATGACATTAGAGGGTAGGGATTTAACATCACTAATTGGCTTAGCTTTACGATTGGGAATTTGTGGCCAAAATTATGTAAAAATATACAAATAAATAAAAATAGCTGTTGCTTGTGTGTTAAAAACTGTGTAAGTGTTGAAATAAATCTTTTATTTAAAAACGACAAATGGAAACGAAATAAGGAAAACTAGACTCGACAGACAGTTAAACAGAAAAATACACAAAACTGACAGAAAACAAAAGCAATATTGCAACAACAAGAGCGTATGGTCAACAAACAAATTATATAGATTGTTTATTACCTTCTTTTTTAAATTTACTTTATTCGCATTTTAAAACTGTTAACAACATAAGTCTAAATCAGCTGTTGATCTTTCGTTAACACGCTAAAGCAAACAAATAATTGCATTATCATTTTCGTGTTTTTTTTTTGTTTTTCTTGACAAATTAGAGTATTTTGTTAAATTAGTAATGTTCCCTCCACCTAAAAAGTGAACAAAATCTTTGTACTTTCGGATGTTACTAATCGTTTACTAATACTATCACACCAAAAGTCATAATTACTAAAATTAACGTAACTCTGGATCGCAATGTTTGTAAGATTTATGTTTTAAAAGATAAAAAGAGTCACAGTTACGTATTTTATTACGTTATCTTTCTCATCTGCCTTTAAAAGTTGGCGGGAAAATTCAAACAAGTAAGAAGCGCTGAATCAACGATTTTATAGATTTCCCGCGACTTTTTAGCGCAAAGAATTTGATGTTGACAAAAGGGAATTAAAATAAAATAAAAGTTAAAATTGAGCATTAAGAATGCCAAATAAAATTCGGAAAGCGCGATTAGAAACTCTTGTAATGAAATTTTTCACACTTTGATACGTCTTATAAAGATTTTTTAGCTAAAAAACCTATAATCCTTTGGTAAATTGAAGGTTTATCAGTTTGTATTTAAAACTAATTATTTAGACCATTCTTAACGTTCTAAAACCCAATCCATATCATTAACACCCGTATTATAGTGTTGTGACTTTAAAGACACCCCATCTTTTTTCTATACAATTCGTTATTTTTTGTATTTGGTTGCATTTATGTCATGGAAATGTTGTGATTTTTTGACATGATTTTTATGTAACAACTGGTTTCTGGTGAAAAAATATTCGGGTTTGAGTAAAATAATTTTCGATTTTTTATATCGGCAAATTTCCAACGCATTAGAAAAAATTGAAAAGCTGAGAACACAAAGTTCGTTTCGCCGGTTTTCCACTCACAAAACCGCGGAAGACACATTTAAACTGTACATTTAAACGCAGCAAAATGGTTAAGGTGTGGATGTCACAGGTAAATTGTATCTGCGGTGCAAAAAATCGAGTCATACATTAAGTGTATAAATATATTACTTTATTAAAAATTAACAGCAATGACAATAATAAATTCTAATATTTGGTGGCCCTTAAGAGGGCCGTTTGGGGTGCTTCAATTCAGGAAGCTACTGTAGCTTGAGAGGGCAAGCGGACCACAACGCTTCAGGTGGGAAGCGGACCATTTACTCCTTCTTTCCGGTCTTCTTGGGGAGAAGCACGGCCTGGATGTTGGGCAGGACACCTCCCTGGGCGATGGTGACTCCGGACAGGAGTTTGTTCAACTCTTCGTCGTTGCGGACAGCCAACTGGAGATGGCGGGGGTTGATTCTGCTTTTCTTGTTGTCACGAGCAGCGTTTCCTGCCAACTCGAGGACCTCAGCAGCCAGGTACTCCATGACGGCGGCCAGGTACACGGGGGCTCCGGCACCCACACGGCGGGCGTAGTTGCCTCTGCGGAGATGACGGTGGATTCTGCCCACGGGGAACTGGAGACCGGCACGGCTGCTGCGGCTCTTGGCTTTGCCCTTGGCTTTTCCTCCTTTACCACGTCCAGACATGATGAGAGATCAAATAAAAGACTTGTCGATCATGAACTCGTTCGTGAACGACCTGTTGGGTCGTGTATCTGGTGCTTTGCTTCGATTTTCTGCATTGGTTGTTGTTGGGTGTTGTTTGTTTGGGTTGTGTTTTGTTTGGCGTGGGGGGGGGGGGGGGGGGGATATTTAGCGCATCGCCGCCGAAGCCTCCCGTCTCGCTCACTACAACAAGCGCAGCACCATCACCAGCCGGGAAATCCAGACAGCCGTCCGTCTGCTCTTGCCCGGAGAGTTGGCCAAGCACGCCGTCAGTGAGGGCACCAAAGCCGTCACCAAATACACCAGCTCGAAATAAGCTGCTTACAGGTCCGCTTCCCTCCTGAAGCGTTGTGGTCCGCTTGCCCTCTCAAGCTACAGTAGCTTCCTGAATTGAAGCACCCCAACGGCCCTCTTAAGGGCCACCAAATATAGAGAATTTTAATTCATTTATGTTTTCTTGTGTTTTAATAAAGTCAAAAAATATTTCTGGATATTACGTTGCAATTCGTGATTATTATGGTGCACTATTATTAAGATTTTTGCGTTTGCGCTAATTTTTTATTAATCAATACCGTCAATATACATTACGGTGTGTTCTGTCAATGCTAAATAAAACAATTAATAATACAAAAATTACAATTTATATCATAAAATGTTGAATATTTGCAAACACAATTTTACGATTTTAACGAATCTATTGAGCTTAAAATAAATAAGTTGTATGTATTTTACGAATTGCGTGGAAAAAACTTCATTTACAACAAAATGCGTTGACAAAATATTCTATTGCATCTCTTTAACTATTCATTAAATTAGTACAAAATAGGGCATAGCTCCGAGGGTTGCTCCGAAGATCGTATAAGAGGAACTGCGGGGAACGTCATTTGTACCTTAAGGCTGGTTCATACTTATGTAAAAACGTCCTTTGGACAAACTCCAAAGGACAAATACAGTGTATAAACGTATGTGAAAACGTCCTTTGGACTTTGTCCAAAGCACGTTTTTACATAAGTATGAACCAGCCTTTACGGTTTTTAGTTTTGACGACAAAAAGACGGTTGTGACTTAGCTTTTCGCGCATTTGTATTTTTTTCTTATTGCGTTTTGGTGCACTTTCACTGAAAAAAGTGAATGGAATCTAGGGTAATGTTTGAAAAATTTGAATAGAATCATAAATTTGTTTGTATTAAGCTTCTTATTTTTAAATATTTAACATTGTCGTTCCTTACCCATTATTAAATAAAAAGTGATTATCCTAAAAAACTCAAGTCCGTTAGTGGACGGATTTTGATGAAGCCTTTGCAGACAGCTTACCCATGTATTTTGATAAAGCCTTTGCAGACAGCTTACCCATGTAGCAAAAAAACCTAGGTTTGAATTTATGTTCAAATGAATACGGTCATTTTTTCAAAAAAAAAAAAATCTAGATGTAAAAGTGGATGGAATTTTTCATTTCTTAGGCTTTTAGTGTTAATTCAATATCCATGGTCTAATTTTACAATTAATACTTGATTCAATTAAAAAAATAGGTTAAAAAAAATTTGCTTAAAAAATTTACTTAAAATAATGCTAAATGAGTACTTTTTACAAAACTCAACACTGCTCAGGTTACGGAAAAGGAGGCGGGGGCCGGATTGTGTTTGTTTGTTGTGAAACGGGCAGGACCGGGGCCCAGGAATGGTTAACTTGGTTTCAAAAAGTATTTTTTAAAATTATCTTAAAAAAGTTTATTATTTAAAAAAAAATTAATTTATGTGTGGAGAAAAAGTTTTACAAGATTGAAGTTCATTAATTCACGATTTTCATGCCAGTTTTTTAAATTGCTTGTTCTTATTTTTTCGTTTCCCCCATTTTCTATAGATGAGATCTTTTCCTTAAAAAATTTACTTAAAATAATGCTAAATGAGTACTTTTTACAAAACTCAACACTGCTCAGGTTACGGAAATGAAACGGACAGCACCGGAGCTCCAGAATTGTTTATAATCTTTGTTATCAAAAAAGTATTTTTAAAATTATCTTGAAAAAGTTTATTATTTAAAAAAAATTAATTTATGTGTGGAGCAAAAGTTTTACAAGATTGAAGTTCATTAATTCACGATTTTCATGCTAGTTTTTTAAATTGCTTGTTCTTATTTTTTCGTTTCCCCCATTTTCTATCGATGAGATCTTTTTCTGGTTTTTTTTTTCAATAAAATATTTAATTATTCCTAGTTTCCGAGAGTTTTGTTTGAATCTCCCGCCAAATCGGTTTTCCGCCAAAAAATCCAAATCGTTTGAAATTCCCGCCAAGTCATTAACTGGCGTCGTCTTCCCAATATTTAAACAAAAAAACCTGTCTGACCTTTACTTTCCGGCAGAACAAATAAAATTAATGATTCTTTCCTGTGGTGTATTTTATCTTTGGGGTAAGAAAGCTCTTTGTTTAACGTGTTCTTATTACTCAAATACCAAAATTCTATTTTGCACCCAAAGTTATAAATTCAAGCGCACTTTCAATTCGAATCCAAAGTACAGCACACCGAATTGTTGAGGGCGCTGTCACTCTATATTTTTGGTTGAACAGAACAGAGACTTCACATCACAAGATACTGCTTGAAAAATCTACTTTTTGCATTGAACTCTCTGGGCAGAAAACCAGAAGAAAAAATCAGACAAAGAAAAACAAGAGCATTTTTTGATGTGTAGATTTTTTGCTCGTCGGACTCAAACTGCGAATACTCTAGTGTTTATTTAATTGTTTTAATGCTAAATTATTCACCAAAAGTAATTAATAAAAAACCAAATCAAAATATTTAATATCTTTTATTGTAATTTTTTATTGCAAAAATTGATACAGCGCGTTTGAATGACGCACACGCAAATAGTTTTATTTATGACCGCAAGGCAACCTTGGATTTCACTAACATATTGAACTTTTTTTGCAATAATCTGGCCGTCTGAACTGAACGAACTTTTGTTGTTTCCGTAGGTGTGGGGTAATTAGGTTTTTGTTTCTTCGATTTCCAATAATCCTGACGACGCCGCAGTCATAAAATTGGCGGCAAATTCAAACCAACGGAACCAATGATATTCCCATTGGGTGGAATCTTGTGTCACAACAAAACAATGCGCCATCTCAAAAACAAAATAAAATTTAAACATACGCAATATTATCTAAATTCAAAAGCAAACAGTTGTGTAATGTTTTAAATTTTTTTGACACATTAATTAAAAAACTGAAATGAATGGATTAAAAAAATTAAAAAGCTCCTTCAAAAGTTAAATTAAAAATTGAACATCAAAATTTGCACACAATAACTCTAGATTTTTTTGCAGTTTTGAACGAATATTTGTATCGCAATATTTTAAATAAAACACGCTAAATTCAAGTGTTGAAGCATAGAAATATTTTTAACGGTAAGTTTGTATTGAGATAGCAGATGTGAAACATTTTTTGAAGTACATTTTTAATTTTGCATGTTGCGTTTTTTTATCGACATATTTTTTCGTATAAAAGAGAACAAAAGTTTTACACCATGAAGTTCAAGTGTTTTATTTATTTCTTTTTATTGCTTTCAAACAAGAATTTTTAAATAATAAACACGTCTTAAAATGGGGGGGTGTGGGGGGGGGGCCTCCCCTTTCCCCCCCCCCCCTGTCGTCCTCCTTATATATTTTCTAATATGTTTAGTTTGCAAGTGTAGATATGTAAAATTATACTCTGATATTATATGCCTTTTTACTTTTCTGAATTTTTTGTTTGCGGATACTGCAATTATCTCAATTGCAAATTCAATAATATAAAATCGCACTTGATAATATTTTTAAAATAGCGTCAACAACTTTGCTTGCTTGCTTGCTTCAAAGTTATTAAATAAAACCGTCTAAGATTTATGATGTATTATTAACTAACTTTGTTGATACAAACGTGTTCTATTTCAAACCCAAAGATATGAATTCAAGCGCACTTACAATTCGGATTCAAAGCACAGTACAAATATTGCTGCAAAATCTACTATCTTAATTTGTCATAAAACTCTGGATAGATGATCATGCAAAATATGCAAAAAAACATGAATATTTGCATGATTGGGCAGGACTAGTATTGTAGTTTCTGATCAGTATGAAATGAACGGATGGATAATTTGTTATGTCAGAACTGATACATCTGGTTTTGAACCATTTAAATTCGTCCAAATATTGAAAACAGCTTGTCAATAAATAAATCATACAAATCACAAAAATTATTTTTACTTTAAAAACTAAAACTGATTTATGTAACGTATTTCTACGTAACACAATAGTAGTCAATATATTTATATTTTTATTGTGAATAATATCTACAAACCCCAAGTGTACTTGACACGGCTGCCGCACATTCATAAAACACTTTAAAAACTTAATAATAAATATATTTGCTTGGTACTTGAGACATTAATATTGTTCTTATGTGTCATGATTGCAAGTTTTTGCTTTGCTTTTTTCAAAAATACATGTAACTCATTCTTTATAAAATATGTGCCGTCAATATTTGTTAAACAAAATAAACCAAAAAAACCGACGCTTATTTTTCCGCCAAAATCATCTGACTAAATAACAAGTCCTGTGGATGAAAAGTTAAGTTTTTGTTTTGCTTTTTTTTTAAAATACACATGTAAAAAAACCGACGCTTATTTTTCCACAAAAATATTTGTGGCTAAAGTCAATAGCTGGCTAAAGTCCATAGCTTCGTGACAGATGCAACTTTTTTATTGTTTTTACGTCAGTATTGTTTTTAAGTGAAGTAACCGTATTATTTTCATTAAACACTCGATTCTGAAGTCCTTCTTGAAAAACTTAGCATGGTAAATAAATATTATTAAAAACAGAAAAATTTATTTTATTTAACATAAATTACAAAGCAATATAATTCTTTATATTTGGTGGCCCTTAGGAGGGCCGTTGGGGTGCTTCAATTCAGGAAGCTACTGTAGCTTGAGAGGGCAAGCGGACCACAACGCTTCAGGAGGGAAGCGGACCTTGATGAAATTGAATCACTTTAAGCACGTTCACCACGGATGCGGCGAGCCAACTGGATGTCCTTGGGCATGATGGTGACCCTCTTGGCGTGGATGGCAGCCAAGTTGGTGTCTTCAAAAAGACCCACGAGGTAAGCCTCGCTGGCCTCCTGAAGGGCGAGGACGGCAGAGCTCTGGAAGCGCAAGTCGGTTTTGAAGTCCTGGGCGATCTCACGGACCAGACGTTGGAAGGGGAGCTTGCGGATGAGCAGCTCGGTGCTCTTCTGGTAACGACGGATCTCACGGAGAGCCACGGTTCCGGGTCTGTAACGATGGGGCTTCTTGACACCTCCGGTGGCGGGGGCGGACTTGCGGGCAGCCTTGGTGGCGAGCTGCTTCCTGGGGGCTTTGCCTCCGGTGGACTTACGAGCGGTTTGTTTGGTACGTGCCATTTTTCTCTTCAACTGTTAGCAAAAGGAGAAAGGTTGAAAGATCTAGTGATTTTGGATAAAGTGGGGAGAGTTTGAACTCTTTTATAGCAAAAACAGAAAAGGCGTGGCTTCTCAGGCAAATATTGCGAACGCATTTTATATAACATTAGAACTGTGTCTTATTATGTGAGTTTCTTGTGTTCATGTTAGTTTAAAAAATTACAGTTTTGTTATCTATCTTAAAGAACACAGAAAAAATATTTAATTTTATCCGCTATTGATTTAGCTTTAAAACAATTTTAAGTTGTAATCAAAAAAATAAAATTTTTGAGATCTTTTAGTCTTAGGAACGGTGGCTTCCGTTTCGCGAGATTTCTTTTGTTCCAAAGGCCAACCGAGGCCATCATAAGGCAATTACGACAAAAATAAACAATGATCTGGTGTTTGAATGAAAATAACCCAAAAAGACATTGAGCCTTATATATTATTATTTATTATAATTAAAAAAATTGTCAAAGTTATTTTGATTTAAGTATTTTTTACTGATTTTTTAAAAGTTCGTTAAGTTTTTATAAATTTTTATGATGATTGAGATTCAAAAAAAAAAAATGATTAAGAAAAATTGTTTACGAATCGCTTGTGGCTAAATGTTCATCGTAAGTACCACAAAAATTTTAGTATATAAGTTGGACAAGTCTGAAATCTAGCACCCATTTTATTCTGATTTAGTCACCTATCTACTAAAATCTAGAAAAGCATGTCTGGCCGTGGTAAAGGAGGCAAAGGTTTGGGAAAAGGAGGTGCCAAGCGCCATCGTAAGGTCCTTCGTGATAACATCCAGGGAATCACCAAACCCGCTATCCGTCGTCTGGCTCGCCGTGGTGGTGTCAAGCGCATCTCCGGTCTGATCTACGAAGAGACCCGTGGTGTCCTCAAAGTTTTCCTGGAGAACGTCATCCGTGACGCTGTCACCTACTGCGAACACGCCAAGAGGAAGACCGTCACCGCCATGGATGTGGTCTACGCCCTCAAACGCCAAGGACGTACCCTGTACGGCTTCGGCGGTTAAACATCTTCATCTGCCCAGGCAACAAAGGTCCGCTTCCCTCCTGAAGCGTTGTGGTCCGCTTGCCCTCTCAAGCTACAGTAGCTTCCTGAATTGAAGCACCCCAACGGCCCTCTTAAGGGCCACCAAATTAAAGAATTAATTACTGTTTAATAATAAAGTTTATATTGTATTTGTGTTTCTGTTTGTACCTTGCAGCGGGGTCGAAATTCACTATTAGACATCAGCAATACATACATGATAGGACCCGTAAGGTTTAAGTTACTTGGAAATACATGAATTAGTTAAAGTATTTTGCTTTGGTTTTTTCGTAAAATGAAACTATTACTTTGATAACGGCGCGTTGCATTCGTTCATATGTTGGTGTACAACAATCACATTGCAATCTACTCAAAATATTTTTTAAATACTGGTGAAAATCAAATGGAATGTTTTTTCATTTAAAATTTATTTGATTGTTTGGTAAAAAATTTTTAAAAAAAAGTAAGTAAACAGTATGGGCCATTCCCGTCAACAATTTTATCATAAACGTTTTTGTAGGACCCGTCTATTGGCAAAAAAAGAGTCACAATTACGAGAATTAAATAACAATTCTGACTGGTTCCGTCTTGGTTACGACGGAATTTTTAATTCATAGCTAATTTTTAGATAACCAATTATTTTTTTTTTTTTGTTTTTTTTTTTTTTTTTTGTTTTTTTTTTTGTTTTTTTTTTTTTTTTTTTTTTTTTTTTTTGTTTTTTTTTTTTTTGAATGTTTCTGTCATGTTAACGACGGGATTTTTAATAATGGTTTGGATTCTCGTAGCTAATTTTTCTATTAAGATACAGAATTACTTTGCTCTACATTTTTGCTCTACATTCGTAAAAAAAAATTATTACTTGGCCAACGTCACGTCACGTTCGTTCATCTGTTGGTGTGCAACAATACCACATTTCAAAACCCTTTAAAATATTTTTTAAATAACAGTGAAAGTCAAATGTGGTGTTTTGAATTTAAAATTTTAATTGTTTGGTAAAAAATTTTAAAAAAATGAATTGGCAAATAAAAGAGTCAGAATTACGAGAATTAAATGACGATTATGATTGTTTCAGTCATGGTAACAACCGGATTTTTAATAATGGTTTAGGTTCTCGTAGCTGATTTTTATATAAAAGTAAAGAATCTCTTTACTTTATATTCTTGTATAAAATAAAGTTATTTATAAATTTTTTGTTATCGTTTATTTAGCTCACAACGAAGCAAAGCCACTATTAATCTGCCAAACAAAGGCAAGCAAGACATTACAGTCGAGAAGTAAAATACTATTTAGTAGTAATGTTTCACCGGAGCTCCGAGGCGGAGTTTCGCCTAGGAGCTTCGGAGCAACCTTCGTAGTTCCGCCATATTTTGGTACCTCATTAATATTTAAAGAGGAATGTTATAAGTTATTTTATTAAAAAATTTTTGTAAACTACATTTTTTTTCAAAACTTATTAGAAACAATAAAAAAGTCCTAAATACGCAAATAAAATAACTTAGCCCGTATTTCACCCTCATTTGAGGGGCTGAGCTCCGAAACTTCCTCCGCTATGGTCTAAAGTCCAGAGCATGAGAAACATCACAACTATTTAGTTGCCTAAAAATATTTGCTTTGTTCTGATTCTGTTCTAAAAATTTAAAGCATTTGTTCTGATTTAATGTTGTTTTAGCAATGCATACAGATCAAATTGAATTTTAATCGTACACTCCCTCCTTCTTCAAACAATGTTATCATACTATACGTAGTTTGACCTGCTGATTCAATTTTTGAAATTCATTTTTCTGTAAAAAAATGTTATCGTCCACAATCATCAAATAACCAATAAAATGCATGTCAAAAATACAAAACATTAATAAAGTTTATTACCAAAAATATTCTATTTTTTCATTTTCTATTTAGCATATCTTAAATAATGTAACATTTTTTTAAATTAAAAAGCTAAAAATTAAAAAAAAAACTTTTCGGCGTTAAATATGTGGTCGAGCGACAACTAGGGATGCATTGAGCACCAGATTTTAATTGTGAGCTGAGCATTACTTAATATATTTTGCATAAAAGTGCATATACAAACTTGGTCAGTTGGTAAAAATCGGACATAACGCTTTTTTTTCAAATTGTTATAACTTAGTCGAATATTGCAGGAATGGGTTTAAAATTTAACCGTATATGTAATCAATTCTTCTTAATCGAATGGTGTTAAACATTAGTTTATATATAAAGAAAATCTCTTGTACTAGAGTGGATAATCAAGTTAGGTTGATGAAAAAAACGGGGACACAACATTATGATACATTTTTTAAATTTTAATAACTCCACTGAAAATTAATGAAATGATCTTAAATTTGGAATATTTATGTAATTAAAGATGCTTAATCAATTAAAGCTAAATTTATATTAAATACATGGGAAATGTGTCTGGTACAAGAATAAATAAGCAAATTTTGTTGTTTTTTTTTAACGCGTAACGCTCTAAAAATTTAAATAACTCAGCAGAATATTGATGAAAAAACTAGAAATTTCAAAATTATATGTAATTTAGAATTCTTATTCGTTTGATACCAAATATGTATATATTTACATAAGAAATGTCAAATACAAAAGCAATTAGAGTAGAAAAATCGTTGAAAAATATAACGCAAAATACTGGTGAAATGATACAACCATTATTGGTGGTTTTGGAAACGATTTTGGGCTGCGCAGCGCAGCTAAATATTTATTATTTGTATTAGGCGGTTCCCGGAAATTTCGTCTTTTACAATACGTCTTTCAATATCTCGTCTTCTACAACTCGTCTTTGGAAAAACTCGTCTTTTAAACATCTCGTCTTCGGAAAACTCGTCTTTTAGAGGCGATTTTGTAAACGCACTTTTCAAAAGACAAGTTTCTTTTAAGGTTTTTATTCAAAATTTGATTTGACTAATTTTAACATAAATACAAATTGTAAAACGTTTTTATAGCCTAAATAGAACACATAGACCTTATTTTTGTGATTATTTTTTGATTTAATGTTTTGGTCTAATATAAATTTTATGTACTAAAACCGCCTATTTAGGCCTAAAAGTATTCAAACACTGTTTTTAACTAGAAACCGTGTTTTTGACAGTAAATAAAAATATACCTCCAAATTAGTTGGGAGGGGGGAGGGGGGGTCAGCCTACTCAGGGGGGGGGTCAGGCCGGACCGCTCTCCAGCTTTGGGGCAGAGGGGGGCTACATTTTCTAGGGAGGGGTCCAAAATTTTGGCTCTAGAGGGCCGCACCCCTCTGTCCCCCCAAAAACACCTGTGGAATTAACACTTTAATGGGTAATTTAGTCATGGGGATTTGATACAACTTTTATGGGGGTTTTGCACGTCACCAAGACCGGTGCAGCTCCAGTTCAAACCTCCCAATTCCCAACCCCACTTTAAGGGGTGGAAAGTATGATGGACCCCTTGGTGCAGTGACTGCCGACTTGTCCACGTCCAAACCTGTGCCCTGCACCCCCTGGGGTTTTATTGGAGGGGTGAGCAATTCCAAAACAGGGGGGAGCACGGGGGAAAAGCTTTAAAATGGCTTAAAATACATTGAAATAGGCTAAAAACTGAAAAAAAAATTGCGATGATGGCGTCATCATAGATCAACAATGGCGCCATAATTTTAGGGTACTTTTTCATTTTTTGGTGGGGCAATAAAACAGGGAAGGGGCAAATCAAAAAGTTATTGTCTTATTTTATTATATTAATTAATTAAGTAAAAAATTTTTTTTTAGCTTATTTAAAATAAAGATGGTAAAAGCGTGGAAGAGTTTATGGTTGAAATTGAAATATTATCGGAATGTCAACATTCAAACATTGTGGCTCTTTATGAAACCTTCTTTTTTGAAGGAAAGCTACACGTAAGTATCAACAATAGTCTTGGATTGGTATGGCAGTTGAGTTAGGTCCTAGGTGTTATACGTATACCCGTCGTCAGCCATCACTATAGTTGATCCGGTTTCAACAGCAAAGGAGGCGATGGTTACCCGGTGTGAATAACACTTTAAATTTTTGGAGGGGGTCTAGGGACGTCCGAACCTTCCCGGTTTTTAGAGAAAAGATTCACCAAGGGTGGTAAAATTTAAAAATCTAAAAAGGATATGGGAGTGGTCTGAGCAGTTTCAGGGTGGGCAGGAGGGGGGGGGGTTTGGGGTTTATATGCCTGAAAAATCTCGAAAGTGTCGACACCCCCGTAAACTTTGGAAGTGTCCCGGATATCGCTTCTAAAATTTGGAAAGTCTAGTACTAAAACACTAAAAATAAGGTATTTGGGGCATAATCCAAAATAAATTTTGGGACACCCCCCAAAATAGGATTCAGAAACAATCTGGGAGGCTGGCTGCTTACCTATGATCCGACCCCGAAATGTCCAACAAAAAAAGCGAAACACTTTTATACCATTATTTTCACTTTTTATAGGATAATACAGCATGTCCCTCCGCTTTCTAAGTGGCTATGCCTCCGTTTTAATGCCCCCACTCGAAAATGAAACAAAAATACTAAAAAATATGCGACATTTTTTGACATATCGTGAAATTTTTGAAGTTTTTAGCCTATTTTAATTCAATTTAAGACATAACTTGCTAACTGACTCTACTTGCTTATCTATCATTTTAGGCCTAAATTTTTATTTCAATTTTGCTTTTTTTGTCCTTTGTTCTCTTTTTTTTTCTCTTTTTCCTACGTTTTTTTTGTCACTCTTCTTATGCTCTCACGCTTTTTTTATGCTTTTGCTTCGCATGTTCCCTTTCGTTTTATTCCGCATTCCCGTTTCAGAAAATTTGCCACCACTCCGTGCCTCCCACGTTTTGGAATTTTGGAAATGTCCTCTCCTAAAACCCTCAGAGGTTGGGGTTCGTGCACAGGTCTTAATAGAAAAAGCTACATTTTATTGAAGAAAATAAGCTATTTGCGTGTAAAAAAGGCTTAAAAACCCGAATTTGTGTTGGAAATACACATTTTTTAATTAAAATTTGGGATTAAAATAGCAATTTAGTATTTTAAATAGGCAGTTTTTTCAGTAGTTTTTTTAAATACTTGAAATGTCTTAAGAGTTAGTGAACTTTCAATCAAAACATAAATACCGGTGCAATTCTGAAAGCTTGTTTGATGAGAATTCGATTGACGTATTTTTTGGTATCATTTTAAAAACGTTAATAAAGTAAAAATAGAAACAGTGAATTTTCAAAATTGACTTAAAATTGAAATTCTTGTTAAACTCTCTCTATAACTCTTAACTTAAGCTTGGTGGATAAAATTTTTTCTATAGTTTTTCAGACCTGTTCACTGTCTTTATATGCCCCCCCCCCGGTTTTTTTCCTTGGAGAATTTGCCCCCCCGCCCGGTGTTTTATTGCCTCCCCAAAAAAAAAAAGTAAAAAAACTGAAAAATATACCCTAAAATTACTACACAATTTTTTTTTTATCACCACTACTATTATTGTATTGTTTTTTAGTCTTTTAGCTTGATCCAACTAATTTGAATCTATTTTAAATCTATTTTTAACTTGTTTTTGCTTTCTTTGTTTCTTTTTTTCCTTTTACTTTCTTTTTTCCCTGCTTGCCCTCCCCCCGTTTTGGAATTGCCCCCCAATAAAACCCGGGGGGCGAGAACAGGTCTGGGTACGGACCTTTCTGGTTTTTTAAGGGCTCTTGACCACGGGTGGCCGATTTCATATTTTGGAAAGAGGGTTTTGTGTACAAAAAAAGTTTTTCAAAGTCAATTTTTGTGGAGGAAGAGAGTTTAAAATTTCGGTAATCGGTAAGAGGTTGGACCATCAAAACCTTTAAAAACGTCTATTATGGGTAAAACGTTAGCAATCTAACTGGCTCCTTAAAGGTGCGGAGTCAAATTTTTTGTCATCGATTTTGATAATTTTTTGAGAAAAACTTACGTCATTTTTGGGGGGTCATAAACTCCTGAACCTGAACCACTGAAGATATTTTGTTGAACAAATTTTTGTGGGCTATTGGGGACAGGGGTAATGTTTTCAAAAAAATTATCAAAATCGAAGCCAAAAAGTTTGACTCCGT
>JASAMX010014004.1:0-10440 GCA_030248175.1 Microlaimidae sp. YZB2_3 | reverse complement strand
CACTGTGATTATAAAATACACGTGACTGTGACTTATTCTGTAGTTAATAGGTTCCTGTTTTAAATTTAAAATGAGTCACAGATACACAGATTTTATACGAACTGTGTTTTATTTTACGTTAGATGATTAAAAAACGAACAGATTTATAGGTTAATCTTTTACTTTCTTTAAATAACTAAATGCACAAAATATTGCTGAGAATTTAATTCAACTAAAAAGTTATACAACAGTATAGTTTTGCCCAAAAATCATGAGCAGTAGAAAAGTTTTTAATTGGCAATATTTCAACAGCAAAAAGTCCATTATTTATTTATAAATATTAAGCGTGCAAAGTTATCAGTACTAGTTATACTAAGTACAATGGAATAAATTTAATATATTTTTTTGGAAGATGCCTAAAATTATTTTTTCGAGTACACATCATTTTTAAGCAAACTATCAATAAGTTCGATATGTTTACATAGAACACGTAAATTATTTTATCACAATTAAAGCACATCTACAAATTGTTCACGGGAGTACAGGCCGGCAGGGTAGATTTTACAGCACACAAAAGAAGGTTGGGCCTCATAAGCGGGCAAAGGTTGGGTTTGGAGCTAGAGAGGTTATCTGTATACCTATTTAAAAAAATCCAAAACTGTTATTATTTTCTAAAAGGGATAGTAGCTTGTCCTGGACTAACCCGGCTAAAATTTGCAGGACTGTCCACTAATGATTAGATGTTTCCTCAATTTAAATAACTCAAGAAGCAACTCAGAAACTTGTGGGTTAGATTCAGAATCATACCTATTTAATGATGTTCCCCAGAGCGCCACTATTCGGAGCTTCGGAGAAATTTCTAGAGCCCCGCCCTATTTTTGCACTAATTTTAGAAATAATTAAAGAGTAATGTCACCGACTACTTTAAAAAAATTTTTTTGTGAACTACTTTTTTTAACTTATAAAAACACTATAAAAAGTCCTAAAATGCATAAAAAAAACTTAAAATAAGTTTCACATTTAAGTAAGCTTAAAATCGCTTATTTAGGAGGTGAAGCTCCGGATCTCCGAACGTTTTGGTTTTTTTCATATTTTAAATATCAAATCTCAAATTTAAAATTTTGATATTTCAGTTTTAGAGTATGTGATACGCTTCATCAACAATATCAACACTGCACGTTACAAAATTACTGACCATTCTACAGAACTATATACCCAATTTTACCAGTGATCATAGACGAGCGCAAGGGAAAGGGATTTGTCGTTTGAACTTAAAACCTGAGTTAAAATAATCAGACAACGGATCTTTGGGAGTCTTCTGCACGGTAAACTTTATTTTCCTAAGCCTAAGCAAAACCCAAAAATTAAGCTAAACTTTATCATAATATTTCAATAATAGTGTGCTTTTTAAAAATACCAAATAATTTACTGTTAAAAAAGGCAAGCAATTGTTTTTCGGAAAATATTTTACTAAAATGTTTTATTTGCAATTATTTCTGCAGTTATTTTTTCCGAAAGCATTTTTAAGAATTCATTTTTTTCAACACACCACGAAAAATAACCACAAAAATGTTTTGACAGCACAATCAAAGCATAACAGCAACCTTAATGCTTATTATCTTTCAAGTCGTCTCATAGATTCTCAAGATTTTTAAAACTAGTTATTATATAAAAAAAATTAACGAAAATGTAGCAAATTACACGGAAAATGTTTTAATGTTATGAAATTATTATTTTTGTTTTATGTCTTCTGAATAATTTTATTTTTATAATCCTCTTTTATAAGTCAGTCAAACAAACTAAATGATATTGAAATATAATAAACTATTGTTATGCAATAAGTTTATTCCGCTTTATGCGGGAAGGTTATGTTTTTTGCTCGTCAGTACCCTCGTGTCCAGTACCCTCGTGTCCCCCTTTGCATAATGAATCGATATTGCTGCGAGGTTGTGGTGAACGCAATTTTTTTAAGCCCAGTACCTTCGTGTCCAGTACCCTCGTGTCCAGTACCCTCGTGTCCAGTACCCTCGTGTCCAGTACCCTCGTGTCCAGTACCCTCGTGTCCAGTACCCTCGTGTCCCGTTCCCACTCCAATTATGACAATAGGTTAGCGTTTTTAAAACTGGAAAAACTTTCTGAACGCAGGGCCAAAATGGATTTGTGTGAAATTTACAAATTTATTAATAACAAAACATGCCTTCAGTCAAATGATTTTTTCACCTTCATTAATAATTCTACTAGAGGACACCCTTTAAAACTTAAAATTGAAGAAAGTAGAATAAACGCCAGAAAATTTAGTTTTCCAAACCAAGCAATTCCCAATTGGAATAATTTAGACTCCTCTCAAGTTTCTCTAAACCGTTAAAAAATTTAGGAATGCAATTCAATCAGTTAATGTATAATTTTATTGATTTTGTTTGTGCTCAGTATTAGTGTTGATGTTTGTGCTAAGGCATCAACCTGCTTAGCCATTTTTTAGCAAAATAAATGTTTTGTTTCTTACTTACTAATAAACCTGTGTTGCAATTGGATCGCTTAGGAAAGCCAGCAATTCTGGGAGCCAGCTGAAAGCCAGCATGCGTTCCTGCATGTCTTCCGCCGGTCTTCCGCCGGTCTTCCGCCACCATTTCATTCGCTCGTTTTTCCTCTAACCTTAAGGTCTCTCCAGACAGTTTTCTTAAGTATGGAAAATCGCCATTTTCGGCATACCAGATCTCGTGAAATACAGTAATATTTCACTAAAAAATTTATATGAGTGTTAAAAAGGCAGAAATATCACGATTATAAAGTAAACATTCATTATATTATTGTAAGTAATTGAAATAATTGATATTAAAAATCAAATTGCAATGAAATTTTTTTAAAACCCTTAAAATATTTACTACACACTATTTATTTAAAAAATACTTCCAATAGAGAGACACAGTTACCCTCTTTCACGTACGTAAAAATTAAACTGAAGATTGTTGTATTTATGGTTTAATAAAGAAAATTTATGGTTTAATGGTTTTCCGTGAAAAATGGGGGTTAATTTTTTCAAAATTTCGTTAAAACTTCAATTTAACTTAATTTGGTAAAATTTAAAGCTCCAGATAGTATATTTCTATTGAAATTTATAATTTTTTGAAGGCCCACTCCCCCTCCCTTCTCTAAACCGCCACCGCATGTGAGAAAGAAAATGAATGTAATGAATTTTTTTTCTCCCCGCATCCAGCGCGGGAAACCGCCTCCCACAAAATGAAAGCTTGTTTCCCCTTCACTCCCCCTCCTTTCTCTTAACCGCTACCGCATGTAGGACAGAAAATGAATGCAATGAGTTTTTTTCTCTGCCTCTGGCGCCGCAAAACCACCTCACGCAAAATAAAAAAATTAATCAATGTTTTATTTATTTTTATTTTTAAATATTTTAATTATTTTATTTTTTATTAAATTAATCCTAGGAGAGAAAATATTTAACCAGGGGAGAAAATATTTAACCACCTCTTGAGTTGGATAAATTCTTATTCTTAAAACAATAGAAAAAAATTAACCTGACTTTTACCTAGGTAAAATTGATTTTTCACTCCCATCCTTAAGCATGTAAAAAAAAGTTAACCCCGGTAAATTTTAACCGCGCGTCAGAATGCGCGCCCTGGATAGTTTATTGTTGAGCTTTTAAAGTTTAAAAAAGTAAATGTTTTCCTAATAACAAACAACAATAAAGTATTTGAATATCAAAGAGTTATGTTTTATAATCTTTTTCCAGATACCAAAATTGTGCTTCAATGTGCAATAGGCGCAAAAACCGTTTTTTACGGCTAACAGGAGAAAACTCCGCAGCTGACTCCGCAGCGGAGTTACCTGGAGTGAAATAACCTTTTTTAAGCTTAAGGCTATGCGTTCCTAAGCCTAAGCAAAGCCTTAAAAACAACCTAAACTTTAACAAATAGCTGCGCAAAGAAAGTTTAGGTAAAAGTCAGGTTAAATTTTTTCTATTGTTGTAAGAATAAGAATTTATCCAACTCGAGAGGTGGTTAAATATTTTCTCCCCTGGTTAAATATTTTCTCTCCTAGGATTAATTTAATAAAAAATAAAATATTTAAAATATTTAAAAATAAAAATAAATAAAACTTTGATTAATTTTTTATTTTGCGCCAGGTGGTTTTGCGGCGCCAGAGGCAGGGAAAAAACTCATTGCATTCATTTTCTTTCCTACATGCGGTAGCGGTTAAGAGAAAGGAGGGGGAGTGAAGGGGAAACAAGTTTTCATTTTGCAGGAGGCGGTTTCCCTCACTGGATGCAGGGAGAAAAAAATTCATTGCATTCATTTTCTTTCCCACATGTGGTGGCGGTTTAGAGAAGGGAGGGGGAGTGAAGAAGGAAGCATAACTGCCTGTTGTTTGAAAAAGTTATAGTGGTGGCATTTTACAGGACAGAATGCCCCTCGTCAAATTTTATTTTTTTGGATTTAAAGAAAATTAACTTATATATATACTACATTGAGACAATATAATAAATATATTAAATGGCGTTTTTTTCATTTTAACCAATTTATTTAAATTTCTGGAAAATTAGGGCACAATAAATACAAATATATATATAATAAACTTTGAAATAAATAATATTTGTTTTTTTTTATTTTTATTGGAATGGATTTAATGGGGTACACAGTCTGTGTTGCGTCAGAATGCGACCCCAGAACAAAATTTGATTTCATATTGCAATCTAATAAAAACAAAAAAGTTACTTCATTTTACGAAATAATTTGGGTGTCCAGAAATTTTGTCTTCTACATCTTGTCTTTCAACATCTGGCTAACGCTGTTTCACTGGACAAAATTTCACTCAACTTTTCAAAAGCAAAACCTAAAAAACAACCTAAACCTCTTCCGCGCAGCTTTTTGATACAGTTTAGGTTGTTTTTCAGGCTTCGCTTAGGCTTAGGAGCTTTCAGGCTTAAGTCAAGTTTAAGAGTCAACTCAGGCTTAAGACATCTCGTCAAGTTTTAAATTATTCAGAAACATTAAGATGGTTTTGGAAAAGTAAGAACACCAGAAATCAGTTTAACCCTTAAAAACCCAATCGTTTAAAGGACTACACCTTTAAGTATGAGTTGTTTCTTTCGATGTAAAAACCAGTTTCGTGTGTGCACAATATGGTGTGCGTATGTTGGATGCATCTGCGTTTTATGTGTGTAGTCTGTGTTGTAGTGTAGTTTGAGAGAACTCGTTCTGAAATTTTATATGAATACCCGTGTATCTGTAAAATATAAATATAAATAATGGATGGCGGGGAGTAGCATAGGGATATATAGCCCCACGGCCACCGCGCCAACCATAATAAGGACTTTCGATCAATCTGATTTCGATCAGTCTGCGATTTGTCTTGCTACGCCGTATCTGCATTAATAACATCTATTATTCAGAATCAAAACAAAAAAAGAAAACAACACCTATTTTCTGTTTATCACAACAATTGTTTTAACCCTTTGGGATTCTTTCTGTTGCAAATCAACAAACTATTCAGCACCACTGCTGCTCAGTGTTAAACTTGACGCCGTCTGCCGACTCGACGCCAAGTTTAATACAGAGCAGCACTGACGCGGATTCCCTTTTGCAGATTTGCAGTGGTTTTTGAACAAAAAAATCTCAAAGGGTTCAAATATTAATAGGTTGGTAAAACCATCATGCGTCAACAAGCGCCACAGTGACGTTTTACTGTGGCGAGTTTACAGTAGAGAATGAAATTTTGGAACTGCATTTATTACCATCATGTCCTTTTTCTTTTTTTGAAAAATAGGTGGGCAAGTAAATGCGAAGATTTTAATAGTGATGAAAATGAACTCGACCAAATTCACGTAAAAATAATATGCATAAGCATAATTGGCACCCAATTTATTGGTCGTTCTGTATGATGTTTATTTCAGTGATACTACCTTCAGCAGTTTTTGCGCGGTTTTTCAACAAAAAAGCTAAGGTGCTTCAACGGTTGCGAACGCACTTTTCAACCAAACCGTATTTAAATTATCCCTTATGTGTCTTTGGTCAATTAATATAATAGAGTATTTGGTTTTATGATCAATTATCGGTCAATTGTTTATGGTCAACTCAACCTCAATGATATTATTCTGTAGACATGAAAGGAAATTTTTGTTAGAGTCCGAGTTATTTAAAATAGCCTTTGTGACTTACGGAAAATAATGGAGAATCTGAAATTTGTTTATGTCCATTTATCATGTATGGCTTCCGGACTTTGAGCTAAGCTCAGAGCAAGCTAAGATATGGAACTGTATTATTGAAAATATTCAATCAAACGGATTGTTTAAAATCAAATTTAAAGCGTTTAAAATTCATAATAAAAAATTCATCAGTTCCTGTTCCTGGTCGTATAGCAATTTTTATAATATTATTGCTTTTTGTTCCGTCTATTGTTTAATCTGAACCATGGGTCTCAAAATGGCCGACAACCCCCCCCCCTTTTTTAAAAACTTTTAGGACACTCCCTCTTTTTAAAAATGGAAAGGTCCAATAAAAATGCGTGAAAAATACGTTTTTTAGAGCATGTGCGTAGCCGGGATTTCGGAAAGGGGGTCCAACCCTTAACAAAATTTTGGAAAGGGGGCTCTAGGGGGGTCCAAATCTTAACGTTATATGATTAAAAACAATTTTCCGCGCTTCGTGCGGAATGTTCATTCTGTTACTTATGCCAAATACTTCATTATTTTTTTATCAATTTTAATAAAAATAAAAATGAAAAAAAAAAAAACAAAAAAAAGTTTTTGCAAACAATTTGATCCCATAAAATTTTCGCAAAACATTATTTATGTAACAACTAACAATGGAAACAATGAATTACGGCTGAGCAACTCAAAATTCGAGAAAATGTATTTAAAATTACTTCTTCTAACCTTTAAATGTTTAATCTTACCAACAATGTAAAAGGGAGGGGGTCCATTGTGGTTGTATCAAAATTACAAAACAAAGTAACGCAAATTTGGAAGTAGAGACTAATAAAACAGTCAAGCGCCGAGCAGAGCGAAGCGCGAGAAAATTTTTAAAAATGGCGGTAACTACTCTATGGCGATCGCTTGTCACGTCCGTTGTGAACCTATAGTGAGTACCGTCTTCATATGACTGTTGCTTTGATGTAAGTACGACGACGACGGCATTATAATAAAATCAAAAAAATTCCACATCTTAAATTTTAGGGGATAAATAAATGAGTCAATAAAAACCCCTATTTTTGTATAAAACATAGCTGCTCTATTTTTGAAATTAAACTATTGAGAGCATTCTTATGATTACAAAAACAAAAAATAATTATAATATTTAAAAAATTACAAATTTAGTTTTAGAGGATTTGGAATAGGTCAGTGGCGTAGCCAAAAAATTGTTTAAGGGGTGCTCAATGGCGTGGATTTGAGTTTGAAATCAAACACATTTAAAAATACATGAAAATTAATTCATAAAAAAAGAGAAATAAATATCAATATACGGGATATGTTTGGATCCAACCAATATGCAAATGTATTCATAATTAAAAAAATATAAGCGGTGCGGTAATTTAAAAAAAATATATAAAAATATGCATAAATATGCATATTGGTTGTATTGGATCCACACATCCGGTATAATTAGGTCTTCATCTTTTTTTATTAGTTAATTTAAATGTATTTTGTTACAGTGGATTTAATTTTGAAAAATCGTTTTAAATTTTTGTTTTTTAATATTTCGCTTATGATAGTATTTTTGTATAAAAATATATAAAAATTATATAAAAAAGAACTTTTGAAAATCTAAAAAAAAATTGAGTAGTCGTTTTGCACGCCCAATAGGTAGAGCTTCGTAAATAATGAGCTAAACTTTTGTTAACAATATTAGCAAAAAACGCATGTAAAACAGGCATGTAAAAAAGCAACGGTATGCAAGAAGGGGTTAAACATATATTCCATTTGTGAATTACGTAATGAATACTTTGATTACTTTGATTACGATGCCGTTTAATTTGCATAACGGGCACAATATTTGTATAATGTCGTTTAATTTGCATAATTATGTATAACGCCCATGTAAAAAAGCAAAGGTATGCAAAAAAGGGGTTAAAAAGATATGCCATTTGTAAATCAAGTAAATAAATAACTTGATTAGATTTTTGTTTAATTGGCAATGGCATGGGTGCGTGCAGCTGATTGTATGTTAAGCATGATAAACAG
Organism: Microlaimidae sp. YZB2_3; assembly: GCA_030248175.1. NCBI lineage: Eukaryota > Metazoa > Nematoda > Chromadorea > Desmodorida > Microlaimidae > Microlaimidae sp. YZB2_3. Next base: position 2,270 of record JASAMX010014004.1, on the reverse strand, counting down.
TACATTTTCTATTTTCTCGCGCGGTTTTCCAACCCAAGAATTAAGGGAATTCAAAAGTTGCAAAGCTATGTTCAAGAAGTCTCACTTACGTGAGAGTGAATAAACATATTAATACTATTATAGTCTTTAAAAGGTGTTAATGATTTGGACTTTAATTTATTAGGCAAAAACTATTATCTCCTGAAACAAAAAAGCCCCACGAATAAAGTTTAATTAAAAACTATTAAGTAAAAATCATTAACTGGCGAATTTATTCTTTTTTCAAATCAATAACTAATCCGCGTCACGCGTACATGATTTAATTCTTGCTTTTTAAACCATTAAGTAGTTTATTAATTGTAAACAAATAGTGTTGTGTATGCATGTTTATTTGTATGCGGAAAAACATTTAAAAATGTATTTTTATTTGAACAATGATGAAAACTTTAAAAAAATTAAGTTTTTTACGCGATGTATTAAGTGACACAACAATATATCATATAATAAAACAAAAATAAAAGCTATAGAATAAAATCCCAATAGTAATATCGCCATTAATACAACAAAACGAGTCAAATGAGCCAACTGCGACTCGTTTAAGGTAAAATAAATATTTTTAAATATCAAACCAATACATCTTCAAAACAAGAATGGTGTGAACCAATCCCTTTTTAAATATGATGTTAATAAAAATCATTTTTAAGCTAATATTACAAATTCATATCATACTTTTATACTTAAATTTGACTTAATCTTCCCAAATCACTAAGTATCCAATAATGCATATAAAAATACTGTTCGTTTATTTTTGATTAACGTATGGTTTTAAATATATGTTTTTTTTTACTTTTAAAATTTATTTTGAACAAAAAAGACTGAAAAAAGGTAACCAAACATCTTAATAATGAAATAGGATATTTACTACTCTCTTAATTTTGTTTACGAAAAGTCATGTACAAATAAATCAGACTTAGTAAAAATTACCAGGTTGTTTGTAAACTTTTACGAAAAAAAACTATTGTTTATAAGGCCTCATTTTTACACATTCATAAGTTTTCCATTTGGCCTAGTGGTTAGAGTCCGGGACTTGCATGCAAAAGTCTAAGGTTCGATTCCCTCCGGAGACATTTTTTTAAAGTTTTCCAGAACAGTTTGTAAATTTTACAAACAAGTTTCTTGTCCCATTAGAAAGTCACGTTTTTGTAAAATTTGCAAAGGTTTTAGTGAAAAAAGTGCAAACAAAGTTAAGAGAGTATAAAAAATTATGTTAGTGTGTAGCCAAGATTCCAGGTACAAACTAATACACACGTTAGCATAAACTCAACCCAGCGCATTTGATTTTAGAGCAAAGTATTTTGTAGCTTTTATAGAATTCTTTAAAAAATAAAATAAATTAAAGATCTATGAACCGAAACTGTATTTATTTGTTCATATACACATCATTCACCGGTTAAAGCATACAAAGTAAAAGCATGGTACAATATTTGGTTAAGCAATAAAATTAACCTGTTTTTTCCCAACCTTTCACTGGAATGTTCAAATAACACTAACCTTAAGTTTTTATAGAATTACCAAAAAATAAACAATTAAATACAATATCAGTGAGGTTACCTAAAAAGTAAAAGTAGGTTACAAAAAAAGTTACCCACATTCAAGCCAAAATTTTATATTATTTCTTAAAAAAGTTCCTGAATTAAGAAAGAGTTCTTAACCTATAAATATATAAATATAAGTTATATATAAATATTAATATATAAATATATAAATATATAAATATAAATATAAGTTAATAAATATCTAAAAATTAAAAAGTTTTGTTGCAATTCTTAAAAAAGTTGTTAGGGTAACTGATTTAAATTTGGCCAACCTTAATTTTTGGCTACAGGCTGTAATTTTTATCATGCGCAAAGTTACAAAATAAACTGAGTATAGGCACCTTACACTGGAACTCGGTTTATACATGAAGTATGCAATATACATAAGTGTCACCATAATGGATAATTACCTTATCTCCTACTCATCTTTTGTAGTATGCAGATTAGCCGATCAAAATTTCACGCGCTTTCGAGAGGTTGATCTGCATACTACAAAAGATAAGTAGAAGATACGGTAAATATCCATTATGATGACTCGCTATGTTTATTGCATACTTCATGTAAAAACCGAGTTTCAGTGCAAGGTGCCTATAGCTAGATAGATCGTTATGTCATCTCTCTAGCCATACGCAGTTCATAGCGCAACTTTGCGCATGGCAAAAATAACAACTGGTGGATGAAGTTAAGGCTTGCCAA
>JASAMX010014003.1:0-14535 GCA_030248175.1 Microlaimidae sp. YZB2_3 | reverse complement strand
TATACCTCAATATCACTTTTGATTCAATAAAATGTAGTATTATCTTATTAAAAAACTATTATTAAACCTTTAATGGTTTAAAAGTATTTTGTTTCGGAAATTGGACCCCACCTGACCCCTTTCTATGTTTCAAAATCTTCAACCCCGAGTCGACCCTTACTAGAAAGCTAGGGGGGTTTGACCCCCCTAGGACCCCCTAGATTTTGAAATGTTATTTACCCGGGGTAAACACCCCCCTAGCTTTTTGACCGTGTTCATCTATGATCGCGGTAATATTAATAACACAAAATCCACAGAAACAAAATACAAAAAAGCTTAAAATCTAAATATTTAACTTAAAACAAGTAGCCCGTGTCAGCCATACGGCTGACAAATAATTTTTCCGGCATTTTTTATATTTATTTACTTTTTTTTTTCAAAATTCAACCCTTCTATGCCATTCCCATGACTGTAAGCTTTACAATGATACATCAGTTAACCCGCACTCTATTTTGTCGTTGAGGAGAAAGGTCTTTCCCTCGTTTGGTGAAAATATTTTGTCCTGCATAAAGATGTCCATGTTAATTTTTTACTAATTCAACTCCCTTATGATGCTTCCTGAACTGTAAGGTTTATCCATATTATCTCATTTACCCCAATCTATTCAGTGATTGAGGAGGAAGGTCTTTCCCTCTTTGGCATTAATATGTTGTCCAGTTTAAAGATGTCCATGTTATTTTTTTTAAATTTCAACCCATTTATGACATTCGACAGACTGTAAGCTTTGCAATGATACCTCATTTCGCCCAATCCGTTTTGTGGTTGGGAAGAAGCCCCCCCCCCCTTTTGGTTAAAATGCGTTGTCCAGCATAAAAATGTGGTTGTTATTTATTTTTTGAAACATTCAACCCTTTTATGACATTCCGTGAAATTGAAGCTTTGCAATGATATCTTATTTAGCCCAATCCTTTTTGTGGTTAAGGAGAAAATTACCCTTTTTAGTGGAAACCGTTGTCCAGCACAAAGATGTCCATGTTCATTTTTCCAAAAACATGATATTCTGGCTTTACATTGGCAATTATTCTTCCTAATAAGTTTTATTCAATTTTAAGATAAAATTTTTTTTCAACTTTCAAAGTCCATAGGGCCCTGATTTTATGAAAATGTGTTGTCCAACCAAAAGATGTCCATGCGATTTTTTTTAAATTTCAACTCGTTTATGACATTTTCCTGTCTGTAAGCTTTGAATGATATCTCATTTAGCCCAGTCCTTTTTCTGGTTGGGAGTGCAGCATTAAGATGTACATGTTAATCTTACAAAAAAACATGACATTTTGCTTTTACAATGGCTAACTATTCTTATCAATAAGTTCGAGCCAATTCAAAGATAAAAAAAATTTTAATTCCAAAATCCATTGGTTTCCCCCTTTTGTGAAATTGTTTTGTCCAGGCTAAAGATCCGAGACCTGTGCACGGTCTGAAAATGCCCCCCCCCCCGTTTTACTGGAAGATTTGCACCCCCCCCCCCTTTTATGCCCCCCCCCCCCCCGACAGAATGAAAAAGACTCTGAAATGATATCGCCATTTTTGACCGCCATCTCCCTTTTTGCGGTTTTTAGCCTTTTAAAAAAGCCATTTTAGACCTTTCTTTACCTTATATAAAAAAACGCTTTGTGCAGTTTTTCCTTTCCCTTTCTTTTTCTCCTTTTTTTCTCTTTTTTTCCCCCTGAATAAAGGGAAAAAAGGGACAAAAGAAGCGGAAATAAGGTAAAAATAGGTCTAAAATGGCTTAAAATACATTGAAATAGGCTAAAAAAGTGCAAAAATTCGCAGATGATGGCGTCATCATAGGTCAAAAATGGCGTCCTATTTTAAGGGTACTTTTTCATTTTTTGCGGGGGGGGGGGCAATAAAACGGGGGGGGGGCGCAAATCCTCCAATAAAACGAGGGGAGATTTTAGAAAGGCTAAGGTCTGGACATCTTTAGCCGGGACAAAACATTTTCACAAAAAGGGAAAACCTGTGGATTTTGAAAAGTGAAAAATTGTTGTCTTTGAATTGGCTCGAACTTATTGATAAGAGTAATTATCCAATGTAAAACCAAAATGTCATGTTTTTTGGTAAGATTAACATGGACATCTTAATGCTGGACAGCGTTTTTTCACTAAAAAGAGGAACGACCTTTCTCCCCAACCACCATAAGAATTGGGGTAAGTGAGATATCATTGCAAAGCTTACAGACAGGGGAATGTCATAAAAGGGTTGAAATTAAAAAAAATTGCATGGACATCTTTTGGTTGGACAACACATTTTCACAAAAACAGGGCCCTATGGACTTTGAAAGTTGAAAAAAAAATTTATCTTCGAATTGGTTCAAACTTATTGGTAAGAGTAATTTGCCAATGTAAAGCCAGAATATCATGTTTTTAAAAAAATGAACATGAACATCTTTATGATGGACAACTTTATGATCTTTATGATTCACTAAAACGAGGAATGACCTTTCTCCTTAACCACAAAAAGGATTGGGCTAAATAAGATATCATTGCATAGCTTCAATTTCACGGAATGTCCTAAAAGGGTTGAATGTTTTAAAAAATAAATAACAACGACATTTTTTCCTGGACAACGCATTTTGACCAAAAGGGGGAGGGACTTCTTCCCAACTACAAAACGGATTGGGCGAAATGAGGTATCATTGCAAAGCTTACAGTCTGGCGAATGTAATAAATGGGTTGAAATTTAAAAAAATAACATGGACATCTTTATACTGGACAACATATTAATGCCAAAGAGGGAAAGACCTTCCTCCTCAATCACCGAAAAGATTGGGGTAAATGAGATAATATGGGTAAACCTTACAGTTCAGGAAGTATCATAAGGGAGTTGAAATTAGTAAAAAATTAACCTGGACATCTTTATGCAGGACAAAATATTTTCACCAAACGAGGGAAAGACCCTTCTCCCCAACGACAAAATAGAGTGCGGGTTAACTGATGTATCATTTTAAAGCTTACAGTCATGGGAATGGCATAGAAGGGTTGAATTTTGAAAAAAAAGTAAATAAATATAAAAAATGCCGGAAAAATTATTTGTCAGCCGTATGGCTGACACGGGCTACTTGTGTTAAGTTAAATATTTAGATTTTAAGCTTTTTTGTATTTTGTTTCTGTGGGTTTTGTATTATTAATATTACCGCGATCATAGATGAACACGGTAAAAAAGCTAAGGGGGTGTTTACCCCGGGTAAGAAACATTTCAAAATCTAGGGGGGTCAAACACCCCTAGCTTTCTAGTGAGGATCGACCCGGGGTGGAAGATTTTGAAACATAGAAAGGGGTCAGGTGGGGTCCGATTTCCGAAACAAAATACTTTTAAACCATTAAAAGTTTAGTTTTTTAATAAGATAATACTACATTTTATTGAATAAAAAGTGATATTGAGGTATAAAAAGAGTGTAAAAACATGAATTTGTGTTAAAAATTCACGTTTTTGAAAGAAAATTTAGTATAAAAAAAGTATTTAAAATTTTCTCGAAAAGGGAGGTGGGTCAGATTTCAAAATTTAGAGGGGGGATCAGTGGTAAAAAAAATTCGAAAATTTGGGAGGGGACCATACATGGGCACGGGGGGGGGGTTGGGGGGGGGGGTTAACCCCCCCCCCAAATTCTGAGAAGTGGGGTTTAACCCCCCCCCCCACTCAGAAGTGGGGGGGGGAGAAAAAGTTAACCCCCCCCCCCCAATTTTGGAAAAATGAAGAAAAAAAATGTCTTTAAAATGACTTCTAACTGCCTCCAAACTTAAGTTTTGAGGTCAAAATGAATGTTTTAAGCAATAAAAAGCTCAAAAATGCAATAAAAAGGGCTTTTTGACCTAAAATTAGTGTTTTTAACCTATTTTTCCTTCAAAATCGAAAAACGATATGGGTAAAATGCACTCCAGAAAAAAAAACGATATGGGTATTTTGCGTTTCTCGGATTTTAACCCCCCCCCCCCCTAATTTGGGGTTTAACCCCCCCCCCCCACTCCGGACCAACTTGCCCATGTATGGAGGGGACTCCTGGAATTTTTTCTGGGGGGGTCAAAATTTCAAGGCTAGGGAGGGGGTAGACCCCACCCTACCCCCTCCCCTTATTCATCTATCATCTATGACCGCGATAGTTTGGTGAAGGTGTTACTTGTTTTGCATGTATATTACTTGTAGTGGATACTTGTTTTATCAGTTCATAATTGAATCTCCAATATCAACAATTCTCAAAAAAAAAACTAGTTTGTTGTTTGTTCGTTAACACTAAACAAAAAAATACTGTATTATAACCCTTAATTGAGACCGGCTACAAAAATTTCGTATAGTGTTGTATTGTAACTTGGGGGTGCTGTTCTCAGAGTCAACCGTTATTGGCGAAAAAAATTTTATATAGAAAATAAAATTTATAATAACAATTTTTACAAAATATTGTATAAGAAAATTCATAAAAAGGAAATTACGTTTTTTATTCCGGAAATGGTACTTCACTGTTAAAATCAAGTTTCAAAATTACAATTAGAAATTTCAAACTAAAATAATAAGCCTGCCTCAAAACACTAAAAACAATGTAGTATAAAAAATCAGTAACATTAGTACCTCCAACTTTTTCTTAATGATATTGCAGTTCCTATTTAGGGCCTGAACCAAAACCAGTTCTTCCTGGTGACAGTAGGACCTTTCGGGTATGGTTAGATCCCAACCAATATCGATTAGACATGGAGAAAAGTTTGGAAGGTGGCGAGGTGATTTTTTCTTTTCAATTTTTTAAGTGAAAACTAAATAAATTAGAAAAAAAAGGTTTTTTATGGGATTTAACTTCAAAACGGTATATTGTTGCCGTTCGTATAAAAATAAGTCAATTTTTTAGTAGTCAAATGTGACATAATTATTACGATAAAAATAAAGCAATAATAGAGTATAGCAGAACTGAGTGTTAGATGTCCACATATGACTTGAGTAAAAAAATAACGCATTTTCAACTGTGTATAGTATCAAATTCGATCAAAACCCAAAAAATGGGGTTTTTTGCAAAGAATTTAACTACTTGTAACTTCTAGTGCTTGTTTTTGTTTTTTTTTTATTTTAATGCCAAATTTTTTTAATGTGTTTTTCATGCTAAAAAAAATGAGACCCAACGCACCTCTTTGTTAAAAAAACACAAAAAATAAAATGTATAGGACTTTTTTAGGATGTGTACAGTTCCTTCAATGTGATAGTGCGCCGTAACCCAAAAGAAAATAATTTTAAAGCTGTATTAGACACGATTCGTCAACTTATGAACACTTCTTGCGTAGTTCCAGACTGGTTGCACGACCTTGTTTTAGGATACGGAGAGCCAGATTCTGCACATTATTCCAAGTATGTGGTTTAATTAAATATATTGTAAAAATGATTTTTTTTTGGATTACTCATCGTTTCGTAGCGATGAATACTATAAATTTTAATCGTATCAATAAAACGCTAATAATTATTTTTAACACATCTGTATTTTAAAACATTTTTTATAGAATGCGAAACAGAATAGACACAATGGATTGGAACGACACGTTTTTAGATTACGAACACTTAAAACAAAGTTTTCCTGAATATCAAATAACACCTGTCGTTACTCTGGATGAAAGAGAAGAAGAAGAATTGACTCCTCCATTCAAGTGAGTAACAAGTTGTTTGTAAATTGTGAGGTTTATCACTTAAAATATGGTCGGTTTTAATTTTTTCTGATTTGTGGCTGCTTAATCGGAACCAGCCATATTTCAACGCCGAAACACCCATCTGTTTTTATCACCGCCGAACATTAATCTAAAATAAAAATAATAAGTGCCATAAAATGGAATAAAGTTAAATAAAGTAGTGTTAAAATTATCTTGTTTTTTGAGAGTGTATTTGCGGTAATTCAGATTTTTCATGAAACCGATGTTTACTTTAAAAGAAATAAACGGCCAGTGTATTACAATAAGAATAAGTGCGTTTAGATTTAATCCACCTTCCCTAGCTTTTTGATTTTTAAAAAACTCAAATGCCGGATTAAATTAGCGATATGCAAGAACGTATTTTACTTCGTGGGAATCAAAGCTGCAGAAGCCAAAAAGATGGCATGGCCATTCGGTCGTTTGACTAACAAACGTAACTAACGTTTATTTTTAGAACCCCAGAAAGAAACACCATTACCATCTAGACTTTTGTCTCAGAGGATAAAAATTTGCAGTAGTGTTTTTGTGGTTCTAAGTTTTTTTTTCTTGGTAAAACTGCATGCAGCCATGACATTTTTTCCCTGTGATTTTAATATAGTACATCAAAACTAGACAATAATAAAACGCAGTGTGATAAATTCGTTGAATTAACAGGAAGTAAGTAACCAATCACTTCTCGTAATAAAAATTGCGTTTTTAAAAAAAGAGAAAGTTTTTCTTTTCGTTTTCTACCTATAAGCTAATGCCGCCAGGATAGCACCAAGTATTGGTCCAACCCAATACACGTAGTGATAGTCCCATTCACCGTCAGCAAAAATAGACAAGGCAGATGCACATCCGAAAGACTTAGCAGGGTTCATAGAACCTTTTGTTACCTAAATTTTTTAACATTTAAAGACTATTTTTTTGTTTTATATTAAATTAAATTAAAAGCCATTAATTTTTTGATGGAAAGTTTTAAAAGTACTTTACAAATTAGCTGCAGTTTGCTCCAGGGGGGGGTGTTTTTTTTTTTTTTTTTTTTTTTTTTTTGTTATTTTGTTTTGTTGTTTCTTTTTCTTTTTTTCTTTTTTTTTTATATTTTTTTTTTTTGTTTTTTTTTTTTTTTTTTTTTTTTTTTTTTTTAGGCGTAGGACTGTGTCTATTTTAAAATACTTAACAAATTTTTTAAATGTTCCCTATGAGCTTACGATATTTCCAGCCGTTTTCAATTACGAAACCGGCGTGCCGTGCAAGTTTCGTGAATATTTCTATTTAATTAATTGACTGATAAGATCCATATGTTGGAATAACAAAATGAACTGTAAACAATAAACAACAAAATCAAAATTTAAAAAAACATTCAAAAGTCATTAAAAATCTGCGAAAAGTTTTCCTCTAAAATTCATAAAAAGTTCATTTTGAGATTTTATAAATTTGTGAAAATTCGTTAGTATAAATCCATTTTTCAAGCGTCATTTTCAAACTCACAAAACTATTTATTTTTATAATTTAGAATTAACCAACATGACAAAGAAATAACGTCATAATATTAAAATACTACATTTGAGTTGATAACTCAGAGTCTGGTCTGGAGCTATGATTTTAATAGTTTTTGTAAAATTTACTGTCAGAAGAAGCGAGATAAAGCCGTTAAAAACCAGTGTTTACTGCCCAGTATGTTAGATTTATAACATCAAAATAAAGATTATTTTTGTTTGCATGGGGACAAGAGATACGGTCAGGTAGTTAACGTGCTTAAACTCTATGTGGAAACAAGAGGTACACAACCCTTGCTTACAATAAGGATTGGGTACCCTACCCTTGTTGTTGTTGTTGTTTTGTTGTTTTTGAACAATCTAACTCTAAACTTGTTTTCGTGAGGTTGATGCAACAGGTTGTACAACCGCAAAACCAGGAGTATTTTGTGAGTGAAAACAATTTTCATATTCGAACCGAAAGCTAATCCTTGCACTGCTAAATGTTGAATGGATGTGGTAGGCGCATGTGACATTTCTTATATTTTCGCTCATGGTCAGTTAATACACAGACCTGTGAAAAGTCTGGAAATCCTCCCACTTTATTGGAAGATTTGCCCCCAGCCCCCCCGTTTTATTTCCCCCCACCCAAAAATCAAAAAGTACCAGAAAATTATGCGCCATTTTTGACCTAAAATGACGCCAGCATCGCGAAATTTTTGCAGTTTTTAACTTATTTTAATGCATTTTAAATCATTTTAGACCTATTTTTACCTTATGTTCGCTTTTTTTTGACATTTTTCCCCTTTTCCTTTCTTTTTCTCATTTTTTTTATTCCTTTTTTCTCTTTTTTTTTCTTTCTCCACTGCTTGCCCTCCCGTTTTATTGCCCCGCTTTCCGTTTCAAAAAAGGTGCCCCCCGTGCCTCCCCCATTTTGGCATTGCCCCCATACATGGGCACGGGGAGGTTGGGGGGTTAACCCCCCCAAATTCTGAGAAGGGGGTTTAAACCCCACCCCACTAGGGGTAGGGAAAAAAGGTTACCCCTCCCCAATTTTGGAAAATGAAGGGAAAAAAATGTCTTTAAAATGACTTGCAACCATAGATGTACAAGGGGGGTAGAGTGGGGTCCACCCCCCCCTCTAGTCTCGATATTTTGGGCCCTTCAGTATTATCTTATAAAAAAACTATTATTAAACATTTAATGGTTTAAAAGTTTTATTGTTTCGGAAATTGGACCCCACCTGACCCCCCTCTGGTTTCAAAATCTTCCACCCCGGGTCGACCCCCCCCCTAGAAAGCTAGGGGGGTTCGACCCCCTAGGACCTCCCCTCAGATTTTGAAATGTCATTTACCCGGGGTAAAAACACCCCTAGCTTTTTGACCGTTTTCATCTATGCTTCTAACTGCCTCCAAACTTAAGTTTTGAGGTCAAAATGAATGTTTTAAACAGTAAAAAGCTCAAAAATGCCATAAAAAGAGCTTTTTGACCTAAAATTAGCGTTTTTTACCTATTTTTCCTTTAAAATCGAAAAACGATATGAGTAAAATGCACTCCAGAAAAATAACGATATGGGTATTTTGCGTTTCTCGAATTTTAACCCCCCCATCCCGGACCAACTTGCCCTGGTATGATTGTTCCCCCCGATCATAGGTGTTTTTGGTCAGGTCCGCTAGGAGGGAGTGGAAGGCCAAAAGTTTTAGGGGGGTCCGGACCCCCCTGGCTTTTTAGATGGGGTCTACTCCGGGTGCGAAAATTTAAATTTAGGGGGGGTCACGGGTCAGATCAGAGGCATAGGGGAGCAGGCTCCTAGATTTTGGAGGGGGTATACCGGACCCCTGAAATTTGAGGAGGGTGTCCCCAAAAATTTTTTTGGGGTATACATGAAATACCCCATTTTTAGCGTTTTTAGTACTGGGATCCCCCAAATTTTAGGAGCGGGGGGCTATCCGGAGTATCGGCATAGGTGTTTTTGGTCGGGTCCGCTAGGGGGGGGTCCACCCCCGGGTGGAAGGCCAAAATTTTTTAGGGGGGGGGGTCCAGGGGGGGTCCAATTTTTCAGCAAAATTTTTTAAACTCAATAATTTAAGTGCTTTTAGGTCTAATATTGAATTTTATGTAATAAAACAGCCTATTTAGGCCTAAAAAGTGTATTTAAACACTGTTTTTAACTAAAAACCTGTGTTTTTGACAGTAAATATAAAAATATACTTCCAAATTGGTCGGGGAAGGGGGGGGGAGGGGGGTCAGCCGCGCTAGGGGGGGGGTTAGGCTGGACCGCTCTCCAGCTTTGGGGGGGGAGGGGGGGGCCCCTGAATTTTTTCCAGGGGGGGGTCCAAAATTTTGGCTCTAGGGGGGGGGGGTGCACCCCTCTGTCCCCCCCCAAAAAAACACCTATGGTCCGGGGTACCCCCAAATTTTGGAGGGGGTGTCGGATATTGTCGGGATTTTGGGGGGTAGAACCCCCAACCCCCCTGCCCACCTATGGTCAGGGCAGGGACGTATCCGAGTTGCATTTTGGGGGGCGGATTGTAGTACAAAAAAAATTTCGGGGGGGGGGGGGCAGCCCGTCCTTAATTTTTGAAAACGTTAAAAAAGCAGGAATAAACGTAGATAAAGCTGTTTAATATACTGTTTTTTTGCCTAATAACCTATTATCTAATGTTTTTAGCGGTAAAAACATGTATTCTTAGTTAAAAATTACATTAGCACACATTAGCAGAGCTTGGATTTTACAAAAAAGGAATTGAGAGACCTTTCAGACCCCTTGGCTAAACCCACATTGTAAACCAAAGCACATGAGCAGTATCTCTACTCCATGTTTTCTAGGGTACCTACCTACCAAACCTATATGAAAAAAATTCGAGCCAATGCTATAGGCGGCTGGAAAATTTAGGAGGGGGGAGGTACATAAATCAACCAATATGATAGTTTGTTTTGCTTTCTGTGTACTACTTATTACTTATAAAAATTATTGTACTAACTTTGAAATAACATTAGCATCAGGCAAGATAAATAACGAGATATATATGTATGTATACTATAGAAAGTGACCACTAAGCGAAGCGAAGCGGAAAAAATTTTTGGTTTTTTGGGGGTCATTTGGGGTACTAAAATTATTTTAAAGCTTGGCGCCGAGCGATTAGTGAGGCGCTAGAAAATTTTGAATTTTTAGCCTCTGAAAACCCCCAAATTTTACTATCTGGCGACCATTTCGGGAGCGGGGGCCGGCCGGCCCCCCCCCCCCCGCCCAACCACTATCCTTATTTTTCCCCCTGTCCGACCGCTTCAGGGGGGGGTGGTTACCTGGGGTAAATCGAATTTTGAATTCTAGGAGGGGGGTCCCAGGGGGGTCCGCACCCCCCCCCTAGCTTTTTAGGGGGGTCGACCCGGGGTGCGAAATTTTGAAATCTAGAGGGGGGTCAGGTGGGGTCCGGTGTCCAAAGCAAAACAGTTTTAAACCATAATAACTTTAATAATTGTTCTTTGTATAGGATAATACTACATTTTATTGAATAAAAAGCGATATTCTGATTTAAAAAGGGTGTAAAAACATGTGTTAAACATTCACGTTTTTGGAGGAAAATTTAGTATTAAAATGTAACTAAAATTATCCCGAGGGGGGAATGGGGTGGGGGGTCAGATTTCAAATTCTAGAGGGGCGTCAGGAGTAAAAAAATCGGAAATTTGGGGGGGGGGGCTGATTTTCGTCTAGGGGGGTCCCAAAATTTCGAGGCTAGGGGGGATAAACCCCACCCTGCCTCTGCCTCCCCCCTTTCTCATCTATGGGGGGCGACCGCCCTCCCCCTGGTTACGTCCCTTGGTCAGGGGGGTCCGATTTTTTAACGAAGTTTTTTAAATCAATAATTTAAGTGTTTTTAGGTCTAATATTGAATTTTATATACTAAAACAGCCTATTTAGGCCTAAAAAGTTTATTTAAACACTGTTTTTAACTAAAAAACCGTGTTTTTGACAGTAAATAAAAAACATTACTTTGAAATTGGTCAAGAGGGGGGAGGGAGGTCAGCCTTGCTCGGGGGGGGGGGGGGGGTGAGTTAGTTAGCTTAGCCAGTGTTTTCAAGTAATTTCCTCCAGGAATGCTGCTGCCTTTGCGGGTTGAAACCATTGGTCTTCTACTGTTAGTGTGGTAGGATTTTTGGTGCAGTTGAAAAGGTGGTGGTCAGGACCAAAAGCTTTGGAGTTGTTAGATGATTTTATGGCATTTTCTGCTTCTATGGTTGTGATAGTTTTAGGTTCTTGTTTGATTTTTTTAATGCTTCTGATTAATTTTCGATTTTCTTTAGGTGTTTTGAAAGGTTTGTTTGGAGTAAATTGTTTGTTGAAGTTGCTTGCTAGTAATTGAGGGTCGTTGATTAAGTTTCCATTGAAGTTTATTGCACAATTTGGGATGGGTGGCTGTTTGTTATCCAGTGATTTTATGGTTTTCCAAAGTTTAGAGGAGTTGGTTTTATGGCTGAAAGTGTCCAGATATGAATACCATTTTTTGGCAGCGTTGGTGCGAATTTGGATGTGAATTTTGTGGTTGAGCTCTTGTATTTGGTGTGAAAGTGGGTTAGTTTTGCGTAGATTGTCTCTTTCATTGATAAGTTTTATGGTTTCTGGAATAAGGTTGGCTTGAAAATTGTTGTGACGACCGGCTGGTATGTTGTGTGAGGAAACTTTGATTAATATATTTCTAAACGTTTTTTCATCTTTTTTGACTTCTGTGGGAGCTGGGATATTCAGTAATTTTGTTTCTATTTTGTTTTTGTAGTTGGTCCATTTTGCTTTGTTGAGGTTGGTGAAGGTTTTCCTGGTTTTAGGTGCTATTGTCTGATTGGTTTGAAGACTGACGATGATTGAGAGTCAATGTGGTAACCGTTTTCCAGTCTGAGGAGGTGAGGAGTGAGTCTGAGATGAGGGAGATATCTGGCGATGTAGAATTCCCATTTGAAGGGATGCGTGTGGGTGTGTTTGTGTTTAGAGATGCCATGTTAGAGTTGTTGATGATGTTTGCAATGTAGTCGCCTCTGGCGTCTGTGAGGCTTGAATACCAGAGTTCATGGTGTGCATTGATATCTCCAAGAATGATACTATCCTGATTGTTTAGAAGATTGGCTATATTTGGCTGGTAATTGGTGGTGCAGGAGCTGGACGGTGGAATGTATAGGTTGGTGATTGAGAGGTCAGTATTGTTGAAGAGAATGTGGATACCATGCATTTCTGCATGTGGGTCGTTCTGTTGAGTGTCCAAGTTAATTTTGTAGTTGATCGAATGGTGTACAAAAAAAGAGTAGACCACCTCCATTGGAATTTCTGTCTTTCCTGATAGTTGTGCAGACCTGTGCACGGTCTGAAAATGCCCCCCCCCGTTTTATTGGAGGATTTGCCCCCCCCCCCCCGTTTTATTGCCCTCCCCGCCAAAAATGAAAAAGTACCCTAAAAATATAACGCCATTGTTGACCTATTATGACGTCATCATCGCCAGTTTTTTGCAGTTTTTAGCCTATTTCAATGTATTTTAAGCCATTTTAGACCTATTTTTACCTTATTTCCGCTTTTTTTTTGTCCCTTTTCTACCCTTTTCCCTCTCTTTTCTTTCTCTTTTTTCTCTTTTTTCTCTCCTTTTCTTCTCTTTTTTTTCTTTCCCCCCCGCCCCGCCCCCCCCCCGTTTTATTGCCCCCCCCCCCGTTTCAAAAAGCTTGCCCCCCGCGCCCCCCCCCCCGTTTTGGCAATTGCCCCCGCCCCCGTTTTAACCCCGGGGGGGGGCAGTGCACAGGTCTGGTTGTGTAGTTGGGAATATTTGGATCTTTGGATTTTGGTGAGAGTTTTGTTTCCTGGATGGCACCTATGTGAATGTTGTGATTTATGAAAAAGTTTGATAGTTCTTGTAGTTTGTTGGAGATTCCGTTGGCGTTGAATTGCAAAATATTTAAGGTGGAATTTTTGGAGTTTGTTTTGCAAAGTGGAGAGAGCGTGCAGTTGTTACAAGAAAAATTTTGGTTGTAATGTTTTAAGCTTTGTAGGTTGCTGCATTTTAGATGCACCCAATTGTTACATTTGGTGCATTGGACGCTGTTTCTGTTAACAGTTTTATTACAGTTTGCACAAAAATATTGCATCTTGTTGGGGCCGGGGTTTGGATGAATCTCTCCGGAAAGAGTCATCAGTTTTTTCGGCAGCCTTTTTTATCCGCCGATTATAGAAAAAGAATGTGCAGTATCGCATTGGCAGTCAGCAGTGGCGGAAATCGCCCGATTGACTGGAAAAGAGGTAGAACTGTTGACCATTTCCATTTCTGGATCTGGGGCAGTGTCGCTGCGTGGAAGCCGCTCTGTAGACACCGGGGGGGGGGGGGGTGAATCCGGACAGCACTCGAGCTTTGGGGGGGGGGGGGGAGAGGGGGGCTGGATTTTTTTAGGGGGGATCCGAAATTTTGGCTCTATAGGGGGGGGTGGGTGGAACTGTCTGTCCCCCCCCCAAAAAAAAACCTATGCCCCCAATAAAACCTTGGGGGAGGCAGTGCACAGTTCTGAATACATATAAAATTTGGCCTAATTGTTTCAGTCAGCCGATCACCTCCTTCCCTATCCGCCACCTACAGCGCGTCTGTGGCAAAGGTAAGCATTGACCTGGAAGTTAGTGGAGGGGGTGGTGCTACCCTTGAATAAATAGCCCTTTAAAAGAAATCGGTCCGAAGTCGTGGGATTAAACCCGGATTTGGGGGAGGGTTGAAATCCGAGAAATGCATTTTACCCACATCGTTTTTTTGATTTTTAAGAAAGAAAATAGGTAAAAACGCCAATTTGTTGGTCAAAAAGTTCTTTTTATACCATTTTTGAGCATTTTATTTCTTAAAACACTCGTTTTGACATCAAAATTTAAGTTTGGAGGCAGTTAGAAAAGTCATTTTAAAGACATTTAACCATACCTGGGCAAGTTGGTCCGGAGTGGGGGGGGGTTAAACCCCAAATTAGGGTGGGGGGTTAAAATTCAAAAAACGCAAAATACCCATATCGTTTTTTTTTCTGGAGTGCATTTTACCCATATCGTTTTTCGATTTCAAAGGAAAAATAGGTAAAAAAACGCTAATTTTAGGTCAAAAAGCCATTTTTATAGCATTTTTGAGCTTTTTATTGCTTAAAACATTCATTTTGACCTCAAAACTTAAGTTTGGAGGCAGTTAGAAGTCATTTTAAAGACATTTTTTTCTTCATTTTTCCAAAATTGGGGGGTTAACTTTTTCTCCCCCCCCCCCACTTCTGAGTGGGGGGTTAAACCCCTTCTCAGAATTCGGGGGGGTTAACCCCCCAACCTCCCCCCCCCCGTGCCCATGTATTGATTTAACCCCCTCCAATTTCCAAAATTGGAGGGGGTTAAT
>JASAMX010014002.1:0-16421 GCA_030248175.1 Microlaimidae sp. YZB2_3 | reverse complement strand
TGCCCGATACCTCTCAAAACGCCGACTGTCCAGGAGTATAGGGGTCCATGGTATAACCCATTTAAATGGTCACCGGAAAGATGGATTGTTTAAAATGTCAAGGTGACGTGCAAAATCCACGAGAATTATTTATCACGATAATTTACTTGAAAAATAGGTTTTAAACAATCCATCTTTCCGGTGACCGGAAAATTGGGTTACTAATGTATTACGTGTTTTCTATATTAACTTTGTAAATAAACCATTTTAGTTCCTGTTCATTCTACTCTATCCAAGCTCGTAGTAGTCCATAACATATGACGGCACTCAAGTTTGAAATATGACGGCCTTCAATATGACGGCGGTGCTATGACGGCAAAAATAATTCTCGTGCAAAATCCCCATAAAATTAGTGTAAAATCCCCATGGCCAAATTCCCCATAACGCAGTGCGAATTCCCCATAACAATCAGAAATGCGTTTGCAAACTAAAATGTGTTAAAAAAACTAAATTTTAATCATAAAAGCATTAAAAATGTTTTAATTTTTTCCTAAGCCTAAGCAAAGCCCTAAAATCAAGCTAAATTTTATCATGATAAAATTTTGTTGTATTTTCCAAGTGTCAAAATTTAAAGGAAATATTGCAAACGCATTATATTTATTGGGAATTTACACCACCTTATGGGGATTTTGTAACGTTTATGTGGATTTTGGCCTATGGGGAATTTGTCCATTTGGTTTTTACACGGACCCGTTTAAAACTGTTATTTTTCAAGTAAAGTATCGTGATAAAACTCACAAATAACATTTATCGTGGTCTTTAGACCTTAATTTCCCTAAGCAACCTAAGCAAAACCTTAAAATCAAGCTAAATTTAATGTTTTGTTTGATTTTCAAGTTTTGCTTAGGTTTTGTTAGGAAAACTAAGGCCTATAGTCCAGGAATCAGGTTGTTTATGAGTTTTATCATGATATTTTTTTAAAATTTAAACTTTGTCTTTGTCTAAGATTTATTAAAAAAATAATATTAATTTAATGGGTTGTTTTTGAAAAATAACGGTTTTAAATAAGTAGTTCGTCCATGTTTAAAGTAGTCCATCCTGTATTTTCTTTCCGGTGACCACTTAAGTGGGTTATACTATACTTGAAGAATGCCATTTTTTCTAAGCCTACCTACCCAAGCGAAGCTTAAAAATTAAGCTTAATTGTATTGTGAGGCATTTTTATTAAATTGTCACATTTTTTAAATTTTAATTTTTTTTCACGACTGGATTTTGATACATTTTTAAGCTGTTGCAAAACAAACTTGATGAAAACCAGGAAAAAATAAAAAAAAATCATTTATATTGGTCAAAGCACTATTTAAAAAAATTTCTTTACAGCATAAAATGTACCTTCCAAAAAGGTCATTTTTTGGCTATAAAACACCATTTATTTTCTTAAAGAATAGTTTGGTACAAGTTCCATAGGTATCGGGCAAAATCCCAACTGAGAAAAGTCCCAACGTGGAAAGTCCCAACCAATCGATGAATCTCCCAACAGTTCAAATATTAGAAATACGTTTGCAAAACCGGTGTTAAACACGATAATTTCAAACAACCGAAAATAAATAAATGCATTACATGAATGATAAATGGAATTATTCAATTTTGTAAACGTACTTTCAAAAATGCAAGTTTCCACCCCAATGAGAATTTTTTTTTTGATTTTTGGAATTTGCTTAGGCTTAGGAAAAAAATAAAGTTTTTACTCTTCAGTTTAAAAAGCATCATTAAATACAAATTTACCATAATACAATTTTGCTTGATTTTTAGGTTTTGCTTAGGCTTAGGTACTCAGTTTTTTGAATAAAGAATTTAATGCTATATTTTACTTAATTATAGTGTTAATTGACTTAAAAATAAAATGGTGTTTGTTGCAAACGTATTTTTTGATTCTGTTGGGACTTTCCACAAACTGTTGGGAGATTCCACAGTTGGGAGATTCACCCTTTTTGTTGGAAGATTGCTCGGAACCGTTCCATACGTGTACCAAAATTCGATTTGACCGATTTAACAATAACTACAAGTTGTAAAACATTTTTATAGCTTAAATAGAACACTTAGGCTCATTTTTGTGGTTATTTTTAAGATTTAAACTATTGGTAAAAAGTTATGGGCCAATTTGTACCCAAAAATACCGCGGGGAAGTTGGCATGCTTTCGCGCATGTCTTCCCGCCGGCTTTCCCGCTGGCTTTCGCTTTTATGGGGTTTTTTAAACAAAATGACAATAAATATTCATGAAAATAGCTAAAACTAATGAAATATGAATTTTCTAATTAGTTTTGATATTAAAATAAATTTGATTTGAATTAAAATGGTTTTTTTTTTAAAAATCTTTAGCATGCGTTCACGCTGGCTTTCGCAATTGAAAACATTTTAGCATGCGTTCCTGCATGTCTTCCGCCGGTCTTCCGCATAATTACTAACATTACTATAACATTATTATTACTCATGTAATACTAATAACTTTTAAATAAAAGTAAAGTAGTCAATAAAGTGAATTAATAAAAAGCCATAAAACTACACGGCAGTTACTGAAAATTTAAGACAATGTCTAAAATTCTTAAAAGTGTTTCAAAAATACCCGTTGTGGGCGTTCAAAACGCAGTATTAGATTTTGATTTTCAATTGCTGGCTTTCTTATTTTGTTATAAAAGAGAACGCTTTGAAAACGTAGAACTTAAGGTTAGAAGAAAAACGAGGGAATAAAATGGGGTCGGAAGACCGGCGGAAGACATGCGGGAACGCATGCTGGCTTTCAGCTGGCTCCCGGAATTGCTGGCTTTCCTGTTTTAGCTGCCTTATTTGTTAAAGGGAACGCTTCGTAATTAAGGTTATTGGAAAAACGAGTGGAACAAATGGAGTGGGAAGACCGGCGGAAGACATGCGGGAACGCATGCTAAAGTGTTTTCAATTGCGAGAGCCGGCGTGAACGCATGCTAAAGATTTAAAAAAAAAAAAAACGCATTTTAATTCTAATCAAATTTATTTTAATATCAAAACTAATTAGAAAATTCATATTTCATTAGTTTTTAGCTATTTTCATGAATACTTATTGTCATTTTTGCTTAAAAACCTCATAAAAGCGAAAGTCAGCGGGAAAGCCGGCGGGAAGACATGCGCGAAAGCATGCCAACTTCCCCGCGGTCCAAAAAATGGCCTTTTTCAGCATGTGCAATTTATGATGTTAAGAAAAAAAATTTGTAAACCAACAAACTAAATTAAAAACTATGTTTTAACAATGCTAAAAGTCTGAACAGCTCAAAAATTTTCAAAAAAATTGAAAATTCGAAAGTCACAAGGACCACCAAAAACATGGACAAGAAAATTTGTTTGACTTTAAACGCTTATTTAAACTTAGTTTTTCACCGATTTATTGTTCCTAAGCCTAAGCAAAACCTAAAAATCAAATAAAATTGTAATATAATTGATTTTTATTAAAATAACTTGTTTTTCAAAAATTTTAATTTTTTTCACTGCTTAAATTTGGTGGGTATTTGAACGGTTCTATAAAAAATTGGTAGTTACCATTAAAAAAATAAAAGTATATTTGTAACTTCCAGACACTTGGTAATACGAAAAAAATAATATTAATTTGATTAAAGGCTTAATAAAAAAGTTTTCTTAATAACATAAATTGTACATGCCAAAAAAGGACAATTTTTGGGTACAAGTTGGCTCATAACTTTTTTTAGAAGCTCAAATCCAAAAAATAACCACAAAAACGAGGTCCACGTGTTCGATTTATGCTATAAAGATGTTTTACAATTTGTAATTACTTTTGAATCGGTCAAATCGAATTTTGGTACACGTATGGAACTTGTATCGAATAGTTTAATCACTTTTTAATACCCAAAATTGAGATCGCATGGTAATAATTGACCTAAAACATGTTTTTTAATTATGTTTGTTGTGTGGAATTCTCAAACTGATTTTTGGTGCACGTTTAGTACTTGTATGTACCAGCAAAGACCTTGAATTTTACCAAAAGCGACTTCAGGAAGACGCACCAGTGAAAGAAATAAATATAAGCTCATCTCAAAATGTCAGGAAACGATCCATTGGCAACTTTAACGAACTGCTTGGAAAGTATTCTTCATCCAAATAAGGATATTCAAAAACCAGCAGAAAAATTTCTGGAAAGCTGCGAAAAAAATGAAGGTTACGATGTTGTTTGTTTGTTTATTTATTAATTTTTTTTACTTTACTCTGTTGAGATTGTATTATAAAAAACGATACGTCATACATGTACGTGAAAAGATACGTGAAAATAATTAAATCTTTTTTCTTCCTTTTTTTCCTCTTTTTTTCTCTTTCCTCCTGGTTAACCAACCCCTATTTATTGCCCCCCGTTTCAAAAATTGCCCCCCCCCCCGTGCCAGTGCCCCATTTTTAGAATTGTCCCCCCAATAAAACCCCGGGCGGCGGTACTTATGTCTGCTTTACCATTATTATTATTTTAAATGCACAGAAATTTAGCATAAACGAATTGTTAAACTCACAAATATTGCAGTTGGTTTTAGTTTTATCAAAAAAATGGGGCTTGGCTTTTATTCTCGCAAGCCGAGAATTTCCTACTCCAAGATTTTTGTCCTACTCTCTGATTTCGTGTCATATATTGCGTTACTACACTTCTTATTTCTAGGATATTCTTTGTTGCTCATGGAAATTATGGAGAAAACGACAATACCGCTACATATCAGAGTTTCCGGTGCTATTTCTTTCAAAAACTTTGTCAAAAAACATTGGAAGGTAATCAAAAAAATATTGTTAGCTTGTTCGTTAGGGCAAAAATAGTCAACACAACATTTAAAGTTTTTGCCCGTAAACAGAACCTAAAGTGTTCGATGATATTTGAAGTTCACCTCTTAGTTTTTTTGTAATGTAACCATACATAAGCAGACCTGTGCACGGTCTGGAAATGCCCCCCCCCCCCCGTTTTATTGGAGGATTTGCCTCCCCCGTTTTATTGCCCCCCCCCCGTTTTATTGCCCCCAGCGGAAAAATGAAAAAGTACCCAAAAATTTCGACGCCATTTTTGACCTATGAAAATCCCATCATCGCGAATTTTTTGCAGTTTTTAGCCTATTTCAATGTATTTTAAGCCATTTGAGACCTATTTTTACCTTATGATCGCTTTTTTTTGTCCCTTTTTTCCCTTCTTTTTTTCTCTTTTTTTTCCTTTTTTTCTCTTTTTTTCTTTCTCCCCTGCGTGCCCCCGTTTTATTGCCCCCCCCCGTTTCAAAAAAGTTGCTCCCCCCGTGCCCCCCGTTTTGGAATTGCCCCCCCCCCCCCCCCCCCGCGGGGGGCAGTGCACAGGTCTGCATAAGCATGGATCGGCAAGCTGGGAGTGTGGCTACCCCGGGTAAATGGCCCTTGAAAAGCTAAGAGGGGGGTCCGTACCCCCCTAGTTTTTTAGGGAGAATCGACCCGAGGTAGACCAGTTTGAAATCCAGAGGTTTCCAAACATAGTCACATTAAATCATTTATTTAAGTTTTTTAGCACTAATATGGAATTTTATGTACTAAAATAGGCTATTTATGTATTCATACCCAAAATTTGGCTCGAAGGGGGGGGGAGAGGGTCGTTAGAATTACAGAGGGGGGAGAGTGTCAAAATTTAAAAAATTTGGTGAAGGGGGCCCCCACTAGATTTTTTTTCTGTGGGGGAGAGTCCGAAATTTCGAGGCTATGGGGGGGGGGTGTGGACTCCACCCTACCCCCTATGCTCATGTATGAATGTAACTGGAAAGAATATCGTTCTTTCATCATAGTTGACGTCTGATGGGGAAGGTTTAACAACCTTATTTTAGCGTTTTTAGCACAATGTAACCATAGGTGTTTTTTTAAGGGGGGGGGACAGGGACAGAGGGGTTCACCCCCCTAGAGCCAAAATTTCGGACCCCCCCCCCCTCGCCCCCTAGAAAAAATCCAGCTCCTCCCCTCCCTCCCTCCAAAACTGGAGAGCGGTCCGGCCTGACCCTCCTAGCGAGGTTGACCCTGTCTCCCTCTCGACAAATTTGGAAGTATAATTTTTTATTTACTGTCAAAAATACGGTTTTTTAGTTAAAAACAGTGTTTAAATACACTTCTTAGGCCTAAGTAGGCTGTTTTAACATATAAAATTCAATATTAGACCTAAAACACTTAAATTATTGATTTAAAAAAAAACTTTTGTTAAAAAATCGGACCCCCTGATCCCCCCTAAATTTGAAATTTCGCACCCAGGGTCGACCCCCCTAAAAAGCCAGAGGGGTCCGTACCTCCCCGGACCCCCCTAAAAAATTTTGGCCTTCCACCTGGGGGTGGACCCCCCTAGCGGACCTGACCAAAAACACCTATGAATGTAACCCCTCGAAGATAAATTTAGAAAGATAAAGGCGTAGCTGGAGCCTGTTGAGTTTGCAATTTTCCTGTTTTTGGTCCGGTGGAGGTAAAATACAGAGAGGGTCCAAAGTTATAGGTTTAAAAAAATTTCTTTAGCTTCGCTCTGCTCAGCGCTCGATTATTATAAGACTCCTCATGTAGATGCATACATGGGCAAGTTGGTCCGGAGTGGGGAAGGGGGGGAGGTTAAAATCCGAGAAACACATTTTACCCACATCGTTTTTTTTTCTGGAGCCCATTTTACCCATATCGTTTTTTTGGTTTTGAAGGAAAAATAGGTAAAAAAAACCCGCTAATTTTATACCAAAAAGCCTTTTTTTATTGCATTTTTGAGCTTTTTATTGCTTAAAAACATTCATTTTGACCTTAAAACTTATGTTTGGAGGCTATTAGAAGTATTTTAAAGACATTTCTTCATTTTTGCAAAATTGGGGCGTAACCTTTTCTCCCCCCACTTCTGAATGGGGAGGGTAACCTTTTCTCCCACTCACTACTGAGTGAGGGGGATTAAACCCCCATCTCAAGTTTGGAGGAGAGGGGGTTAACCTCCCCAACCCCCCTCGTGCCCATGCAGACCTGTGCACGGTCTGAAAATGCCCCCCCCCCGTTTTATTGGAGGATTTGCCCCCCCCCCCCGTTCTTCATTTCCCCCCGCCCGCCCAAAAAATAAAAAAGTACCCTAAAAATATGACGCCATTTTTGACCTATGATGACGCCATCATTGCGATTTTCCCAGTTTTTTTAGCCTATTTCAATGTATTTTAATCCATTTTAGACCTGTTTTTACCTTATTTTTACCTTATTTTCGTCCCTTTTTTCCCTTTTCCCTTCTTTTTTTCTCTTTTTTCTCCTTTTTTTCTTTTTTTTTCCCCTGCTCGCCCCCCCCCCCTTTTATTGCCCCCCCCGTTTCAAAAAAGTTGCCCCCCATTATGGGATCCCCCCCCCCGTTTTACCCCCGGGGGGGGGGGGGCAGTGCACACGTCTGCCCATGTATGTGTAGATTAGATGTATTTTGGTATAACCATAGATAGACAACCTTCCGGATTTTTTTAAGGTTATATCACTAAAAATTTTTTGGTTAGTAGTGTTGGTAGGTATTTGCTTGTGTCTTGTGTGTATGCATAGCTCTCCAAACATACTTGCAAACTAGTTTTCTTAAGGTTTTTGACGATGACCCCACCAAGATATCAGACAACGATCGGCTTGCAGTGAAACAGAGAATCGTTCCGCTGTTGTTAAATTCTCCAAAACAAATACAGCGACAAGTTTCGGAAGCAATCAGTTTAATTGGAAGGTAATTTTTTTATTATACTCTGAAATTATATTGCAGAAGGGCATACATGGGCACGGGGGGGGGGGGGGTTGGGGGGGGTTAGCCCCCCCCCCCCAAATTCTGAGAAGTGGGGTTAAACCCCCCCCCCCAACTCAGAAGTGGGGGGGAGAGAAAGTTAACCCCCCCCCCAATTTTGGAAAAATGAAGAGAAAAAAAATGTCTTTAAAATGACTTCTAACTGCCTCCAAACTTAAGTTTTGAGGTACTTAAAATGAATGTTTTAAGCAATAAAAAGCTCAAAAATGCAATAAAAAGGGCTTTTTGACCTAAAATTAGTATTTTTAACCTATTTTTCCTTCAAAATCGAAAGAACGATATGGGTAAAATGCACTCCAGAAAAAAGCGATATGGGTATTTTGCGTTTCTTGGTTTTTAACCCCCCCCCCTCATGTGGCGTTTAACCCCCCCCCACTCCGGACCAACTTGCCCATGTATGCAGAAGGGTAGGTGTGCGTTTTCCCAGTTTTTTTAGGGAGAGGGTTTACAAGCGAAAAAGTGTGCTCTTTTATAGTTTACGCTAGAACCGGATGGTTGAAAGCCTGAGAGCTAGTACGGGTGTCCGCGGTACCCCAAAATTTTGAGTGTGGGATGTAGGCAGTTTTAGAAATTTATTTTAAGGTTTATTTTTTCTCCAAATGCCCCTTGATTGTCAACCAGGATTATCACAATTTACCACTTTGTGCTTAATTGTTTTTTGTACAAACTAAATAATTATTTTAGACAAGACTTCCCAGACAAGTGGCAGGATCTGTTACCTACTCTAAAAGCTCAACTGCAGTCAAATGATTTAAATGTAAGGGTTGTTGTTAAATTTGCTTTTTTAATACAGAAAATATGTGCTTAGCTTAAATATCATATAATATTATATTCTGTTTGGTTTTTGACAATTACAGACAGTTAGTCGTTTATTAGACAACTGGTTGCCCGAGATACCAAACCATACCAATTTTTTGTTATAAGTGCCGACATACCAGAGTAGATAACGAGGATATAATGCCCCGAGTAATGGGCTAAAAGAATAAACTAGTTATGAATGCGGAGATTAAAGCTAGGAAATTTATTTTTGGTGCCATTAATCAAATATGAAAGTTAAATTTGGGTGAGGGTTGAGGGCCCGCGTCCGCCTAGAATTAGCTGGTCAATATTAGAATATTGACCAGCATAGAATTCTTGAATAGTGAAAGTTTGTACATTTTCTAACGAAAACAGAAATATCCACTGGCAAGGGCTCATTTAAGTTGCGTAACGGAATATTTACTTGTAAATTATTGTATCTATTTTGAGAAACAATTTTCAAAATCTAAAAACAATTAGTAAAAATCTAAAAAGCATTATTGTGAGTCAATCTAAGTTAATAGGTTTTTAGATTGTTAATGGAGTTCTTCAAACTGCACACACTCTATTTAAACGCTACCGCCACGAAATGAAATCTAACGAATTGTGGACAGAAATTAAGTACGTATTGGAAAACTTTGCGCAGCCGCTCACCGATTTGCTTTCGAAAACAATGACGGCGCTGCAAAGTGCACTTGAAGCGAACGCATCAGCAGAAACTCTCCAACCGATAGCTGAGTGTGTTACAACAATATCAAAAATATTCTACAGGTAAAAATAGTATTAAATTTTTAAAAGCTGTGATTGAAAACCTATTTTTTATTGTTTTAGAAATTAAAAAAAAACATGTCTTTTGTATTGCGAGAATAATAAATATGGAATCAATAAAAATAAATAAATTGGAATTACGCATTGGTGGGAACGAATGATCAAAATGGGAATGAAGAATTATTCAGTGGCTTTAAAATTTTTGGAGTTTTTTAACAAAATAATGCAGAGGGTCGCGTCGCGGCCGCTCTTGCCTTTAAAAATTTACATTTTTTATTGGGTCCCTTCCCTTCCTTAAGATCTTTTTTCTATTTTTTTAATTATTCCCACAAACGCAGTTTAGATTTTAAAAAAAAAAACGATGTTTAACTGCAGTTTTTTCAAAATGATTATCTCTTAACAAAAAGTAATGACTAAGTAAGTAAAGTAATCTCATAACAAGACCTATAAATTTGCGGTATCAAAAAGCGAGATCCTTAATAAATTAAAAAAGTTTGCCCGAAATTTTTGTTGTCTAAACTAAAAACATCAAAAATAGGATACCACTTCCAAAAATTTTTGGTATACCCGGTCGAGAAGGGCCAAAACCTACCCCAAAAACGGTAAAGAAAATTAGCGACTAAGCTAAGCCTAAGAAAAATCTAAGCTAAGCTAAGCTTAAAGGTGCAGTGCGGAGTCAAACTTTTTGTCTTCGATTGTGATAATTTATGGTGAAAACCTTATCCCTGCCCCCAATAAGCCACAAAAATTTTTGGAACAAATATCTCCAGTGGTGCAGGAGTTATGACCCTCCAAAAATGGCGTTTTTTGACAATTCTGTACGTGTCAAATTGCTCAAAGGGTATAACGATTTACGTTACAAATTATGCACTCAAAGAAAGCGGTTACTTTCTACTTTAATTTGATACCTTGATCGTTAAGATTGGTGCAATATTTGTCGAAATATTGCGTTTCCCGTACAAAAAACCCGCGGTTTTTTCGTTAAAAACACCAAACGACGGCAGTGATTTTGTGAAGTTTGCACAACCTTTCTTTCCTTCATTTCGTGTTTTTAGCGAAAAAAATCGAGAATTTTTTGTACGAAAAACGCAATATCTCGACAAATACTGTACCAATCTTAACGATCAAGGTATCAAATTAATGTAGAAAATAGCCGCTTTCTTTGAGCGTATAATTTGTAACGTAAATCGTTACACCCATTGAACAATCTGTCACGTACAGAATTGTGGAAAAACGTCATTTTTGGGGCTTCTAAACCATTGGAGATATTTTGTTGAAAAAATTTTTGTGGACTATTGGGAGCAGGGCTAAGGTTTTCACAAAAAATTATCAAAATCAAAGACAAAAAGTTTCACTTCGCACCGCACTTTAAAGCTAAGTCTTAGCAAAACTTAAACATAAAGCCTAAGCGAAGTCTAAGCAAAAGCTAAGCTAAGTCTAAGCCTAAGCAAAATCTCCAAGCCTAAGCAAAATCTAAACTAAGCCTAAGCAAAACCTAAGCCTAAGCAAAACCTAAGCTAACCCTAAGCAAAACAAAACCTAAGCAAAATCTAAACTAAGTCTAAGCCTAAGCAAAGTCTAAGCTAACCAAAACCTAACCTAACCCCTCTCCTGTCATTTTTGGGGTAGGTTTTGGCGTTCGGCTACCCGGTCACTAAATTTAAGGGTCGGGTATACCACCCAAAATCCAGGATGCCACACTTATGTTGACATTAAAATTTTTTTTGATTACTTGTGGTATTAAGCTTAATTTTAAAATGTAAGTGTTTGGTTTTAGTTTAAACGCCCAAGAATTACCGGAATTTTTCGAAGACAATATGAACGTCTGGATGGGAGCATTTTTGCAGCTTTTAAAAATGGAATTTACAGTTTTAAATACAGGCGACAAAGAAGAGCCGGGAATACAGGTATTGTTTTTGTTGTTATTACATGTAGTTTTGAGCTTTACAATAGCGCGCTGCTTTTTTATCAATAATACACTAATATAGAGAAGAATATAGCAATCAGTCAGTACTAAGTCTTGATAGTAGGTATCGTCATGAAAATATGGTTTGCAGAGTCCGTTACACACGTACACCGGTGTGAAATTTCTCGCACACCGGTGTAAGAATTCCTGCACACCGATAAGCACAAAGCATCGATATGAAGATTTAAACGCTTAGCTTCTAAAATTACCCACGGCAGTGGAGTGGCGTGCTCAGGGGAGAGGGGCGGGGGGCACCCCCCTTTTCGATATCCAGCGAAGCCTGATTTTTTCGTAAGGGGGTAAACCCTTACGTTTTTTGAATTTTGGGAGAGAAAAAAATTTTTCTTTAATTTTAATACAGAAACTTTCCTGATGCCTTCCAAAAGCATATTATTAATAATCAAAAAACCAAATTTTCTCCGCTTTGCGGGTAGTTTAAGTTCACAATTTATCTTAGTTTTTCACGATTTCAAATCGATTATGCCTTTTAGTAGTTAAAGCGTGCATGTTAAATAAAACTACTATACTGTATATACTCAGACCTGTCCACGGTATGGAAATGCCCCCCCGTTTTATTGGAGGATTTGTTCCCCCGTTTTATCCCCCCCCCGCCAAAAAATGAAAAAGTACCCTAAAATTATGACGCCATTTTTGACCTATGATGACGCCATCATCGCAATTTTTTGCAGTTTTTAGCCTATTTCAATCATAGATGAACACGGTCAAAAAGCTAGGGGGGTGTTTATTCCGGGTAAATGACTTTTCAAAATGTAGGAGGGGGGTCCTAGGGGGGGTTGAACCCCCTAGCTTTTTAGGGGGGGTCGACCCGAGGTGCGAAATTTTGAAATCTAGAGGGGGGGTCAGGTGGGGTCCGGTTTCCAAAGCAAAACAGTTTTAAACCATAATAACTTTAATAATAGTTTTTTATAGGATAATACTACATTTTATTGAATAAAAAGCGATATTTAGGTATAAAAAGGGTGTAAAAACATGAATTTGTGTTACAAATTCACGTTTTTGCAAGAAAATTTAGTATAAAAAAGTACTTAACATTTTCTCGAGAGGGGAGGGGGGGGGCGTCAGATTTCAAAATTTAGAGGGGGGCCCCAAAATTTCGAGGCTAGGGGGGGGTGGACCCCACCCTACCCCCCTTGTTCATCTATGATTTCAATGTATTTTAAGCCATTTTAGACCTATTTTTACCTTATTTTTAGTTTTTTTGTTCCTTTTTTCCCTTTTCCCTTCTTTTTTTCTCTTTTTTCTCCTTTTTTTTCTCTTTTTTTTCTTTTCCTCAGCTTGCCCCCCCGTTTTATTGCCCCCCACGTTTCAAAAAAGTTGCCCCCCGTGCCCCCCGGTTTGGAATCGCCCCCAATAAAACCCCGGGGGGGGGTAGTGCACAGGTCTGTACACTATTAACCTTTTGTTAACGTTTTAAACACATGTTTTTATTGTAAAGGGATAAAAACCTTATATTTTGTTATAAGTATCATCTGGAATTAAAATTTCTAGTGTATTTTAGCGCCTTATATTAAATATTTTCTCCCCCGTTAGGCATTCTGCCCCTGTACTCCCTGACAATGGTGTCTGTCCTTGAACACGGGGGTCTGGAGGGCGAGAGTCCCCCAGATCCCCCTTTAGGATTAGTGTTTACCCCCCCCCCCAAATGAAATCCTGGGCACGTCACTGACCAACGGAACTAATGTTTAAAAACATTTTTATTTCTAACGTATTAACATACCTTGTAATAATTTAGTTGTTCTATTTTGTTTAATTATTGGTAACAAATCGCCATTATTTTTTAATATTGGAGGAATATCGATAACAAACAAACTGGGCTGGGATGGATGACACCTGAAGCCCGGTTTAAGTTGTTTTGACGATGATTCGTTAAAGCGGTTGTGGTTGATTGTTATGTAAATACTAAATCATAGCGTTAAAATCTGCACACCGGTGTTTTGGAATTTAAAATTATACAGTTATTATTTTGTACTAATCTATTTTTTATAAATTTTAGGAGCAGCTGCGGTCTCAAATTTGTGATAATATTACTATGTACGCTCAAAAATACGACGAGGAATTCGCTCCCGCTCTCCCACCTTTCGTGGAAGGTATTGTTAGTATTATATTTGGACGTTATATTAAATTATTAAATATTAGTACGAAGTTTCTAGTGTATTTCTGACATAATTAGAATGGGAAGTGTTTGAAATTTTTAAGCGTTTGTATTTCTTAAAAATCTAAATGTTGTAAACTAATTAAAATGAAAGTAATTTGATTGAATTTTCGAAAATTCAGAACCATATATGCCCCTCCCTTTCCTTAATTTTTCATTAAATTTTGTTTTAGTTAAAAAGGTGCAGTGCGGAGTCAAACTTTTTGTCTTCGATTTTAAGAATTTTTTGTGAAAACCTTACTCTGCCCCAATAGCCCACAAAATTTTTTTTACCAAAAAATCTCCAGTGGTTCAGGAGTTATCACCCCCTAAAAATGGCGTTTTTCGGCAATTCTGTACGTGAAAGATTGCTCAATCAATGGGTATAACGATTTAAGTAACAAATTATGCACTCAAAGAAAGCGGCTACTTTCCACTTTATTTTGATATCTTGATTGTTAACATTGTTGCAGTATTTGCCGATATATTGCGTTTTCCGTACAAAAAGTCCGCAATTTTTTCGTTAAAAACACCAAACGACGACAGGGATTTGATGAAGTTTACCCAATATTTTTGGTGTCACTTGATATTTTTTAGCGAAGTTGAACTTTAAAGAGCCTAACTAATTAGGTGAAAATAAACACATCCCACACTTTTAACCCTTTTTAATTATCTTTAATTTTAGACTACAACTCCGCTTTTTAGAAAAATTTATAAAAAATCGATGCAATATACAAAGCTGAAACAACCTATTTTGTCATGGCTGACACCAAAAAAGGGGTTGATGTAGCATGTCAATAGAAATTTATAATCGCTAAAATATTATTGTTTAACATGAAGGATGCTCCAAATTTGTTTTCCGGTAACTTTCTTTGGTAGAAAAAGAATTATTTCGACTTTTTTAGTTCTAAAATAAAGACCAGACCTGTGCACTGCTTCCCCGGGTTTTGTTGGAGAGGGCAATTTCAAAATGGGGGGATTGGACGGGAGCCAAATTTTTTT
Source organism: Microlaimidae sp. YZB2_3 (assembly GCA_030248175.1). Classification (NCBI taxonomy): domain Eukaryota; kingdom Metazoa; phylum Nematoda; class Chromadorea; order Desmodorida; family Microlaimidae; species Microlaimidae sp. YZB2_3. The sequence goes on along the minus strand of JASAMX010014002.1, from coordinate 1,960 downwards.
GAAACGGGGAGGGGCATGCAGGGGAGAAAGAAAAAAAGGGGGGAAAGGAGAAAAAAAGAAGGAAAAAAAAGGACACAAAAGGCAAAATTTAAGTAAAAATAGGTCTAAAATGGTTTAAAAAGGGTTAAAAGTGTGGGACGTGTTTATTTTCACCTAATTAGTCTCTTCAAAGTTCAACTTCGCTAAAAAATATCAAGTGACACCAAAAATATTGGGTAAACTTCATCAAATCCCTGTCGTCGTTTGGTGTTTTTAACGAAAAAATTGCGGACTTTTTGTACGAGAAACGCAATATATCGACAAGAGAAACGCAATATATCGACAAATACTGCAACAATGTTAACAATCAAGATATCAAAATAAAGTAGAAAGTAGCCGCTTTCTTTGAGTGCATAATTTGTTACTTAAATTGTTATACCCATTGAGCAATCTTTCACGTCTTAATTGCCGAAAAACGCTATTTTTAGGGAGTGATAACTCCTGAACCACTGGAGATTTTTTGGTAAAAAAAAATTTTGTGGGCTATTGGGGCAGGGGTAAGGTTTTCACAAAAAATTCTTAAAATCGAAGACAAAAAGTTTGACTCCGCACTGCACCTTTAAATGATAAAAAGATTAATTAAAACAAAATTTAATGGAAAATTAAGGAAAGGGAGGGGCAAATATGGTTCTGAATTTTCGAAAATTCAATCAAATTACTTTCATTTTACTTAGTTTACAACATTTAGATTTTTAAGAAATACAAACGCTTAAAAATTTCAAACACTTCCCATCCTAATTATGTCAGAAATACACTAGAAACTTCGTACTAATATTTAATAATTTAATATAACGTCCAAATATAATACTAACAATACCTTCCACGAAAGGTGGGAGAGCGGGAGCGAATTCCTCGTCGTATTTTTGAGCGTACATAGTAATATTATCACAAATTTGAGACCGCAACTGCTCCTAAAATTCATAAAAAATAGATTAGTTAGCGGTAAACAAAATTTAGTTACAAATGAAGAATAGTACTATGTATTCATTACAAAATAATAACTGTATAAATTTAAATTCCAAAACACCGATGTGCAGATTTTAACGCTATGATTTAGTATTTACATAACAATAAACCACAACCGCTTTAACGAATCGTCGTAAAACAACTTAAACCGAGATGCAGGTGTCATCCATCCCAGCCCAGTTTGTTTGTTATCGATATTCCTCCAATATTAAAAAATAATGGCGATTTGTTACCAATAATTAAACAAAATAGAACAACGAAATTATTACAAGTTATGTTAATACGTTCGAAATAAAAATGTTTTTAAACATTAGTTCCGTGGGTCAGTGGCGTGTCAAGGATTTCATTGGGGGGGGGGGGGGGGTAAACACTAACCCTAAAGGGGGTAGACACCCGGGGTCAAGGACAGACACCCTTGTCAGGGAATTCGGGGGGGGGGGGGGACCGAATGCCTAAAGAGCGAGAAAATTTTTAATATAAGGCGCTAAAATACACTAGAAATTTTAATTCCAGCAAAATATAAGGTTTTTTTATCCCTTTACATTTAAAACATGTGTTTAAAACCGTTAACAAAAGGTTAATAGTGTACAGACCTGTGCACTGCCCCCCCCGGGGTTTTATTGGGGGGGGGGCAATTCCAAAACGAGGGGGGCACGGGGGGCAACTTTTTTGAAACGTGGGGGGCGATCAAGCGGGGGGGGCGAGCTAGAGGAAAAGAAAAAAAAGAGAAAAAAAAGGAGAAAAAGAGAGAAAAAGAAGGGAAAAGGGAAAAAAGGAACAAAAAAAGTAAAAATAAGGGTTGAAATAGGGTCTAAAATGGGTTAAAATGCATTGAAATCATAGATGAACAAGGGGGGTTAGGGTGGGGTCCACCCCCCCCCTAGCCTGTCCGAAATTTCGGGGCCCCCCTCTAAATTTTGAAATCTGACGCCCCCCCCCCCCTCCCCTCTACACA
>JASAMX010014000.1:0-43144 GCA_030248175.1 Microlaimidae sp. YZB2_3 | reverse complement strand
AAACAAGAAATCAAACTCGCGTCAATAAAGTGTTTATTAAATTTATTTATATTTAAGTTTATTTATGTGTATTCAGTGAAATTTTGCCCTTTAGCAAAAATTATTGTTATTTCATTTTTTTCTATGGTAGGGTAACTGACTTAATTTCGGCCACCTTTTTTTATTTTTTTGAATAAGTTTTTCTGGCTTTTTCAATCAAGCCAAAATTTGGCCTAAAAATCAAACAATAGCTATATTTGTTATTCCAGTGCAAAATTTGAATATTTCTGTTACACTTAAAAATCAGTGAAGGTTTAAACTTTTTTTTTAAAGTGGCCGAAATTAAGGCGCGTGCCATTTATTTCGGCCACCTACAAAAAACTGGCCATAACTATTGCTTAAACGAACAATAAAAATTTCTAAAGGTTGCAAATTTACCCTTAGGTATTGTTCTTGGTACATATAACTTAATTTTTCCCGTTTGCGAACTTTAATAGTTATTAGCAAGACTTTAAATAATTATGTCAAAACCTTAAAAAAACAAGTTTTAATAATTTGTATTTTTTGTTGAATTTTTATTTTTGGCTTAAAAATCCGTCAAAAAAGTCATACAAAAAAACCCAAAAAAAATTCTAAAAGGAGGGGTAGGTGGAACAAAAATTATAAAAGCTGAAACATATAACAGTAATAAATTAATATATTTCATAAGCACTAAAAGCTAAATTTATAATTAAAAGCAAAACCTCAAAAAGCTTAGCCCTCCTCCTTTAATGGGAGCTAAAAGAAACAAAAAGAGGTATCAAACTTATCAAAATTGAATTTAATAAAAAAATTTCATAAATCTTTTAGATATTTTTTAAAAAAACTGATTGATTGGTACATTGTATTAATAAAATAAGAAAGAAAATATACCTGCTAGTGATTGATGTAGATACTGGATTTTTGATGTAGGTATTTTGCTATAGGCACAAAAAAATTAAAACCAAAGTGCTGTAATGTAAAAAGCTTCTTGGAATCTATTGTTTAATTTTTTTTGATATAATAATATGGTTGATTTTTTAATTAAAAATCCTCCAAGAAATATTGTTTTGCATTATTGTTGTGGATTTTATACGTAAATAATCTTCCGGAAAATAATTTTTCCAAAAAACAAAACACCAAGTAAGTATTATGCAGCTATATTCTATTTCCAAAACAAGAAAAAAAAACTAATTATAATTTATACCTCCCGGTACAAAAAGTTAAAAAGTGACTTCTTTGGGATTTGAATTCACGACCTTGCAGTCTGAAGCCGACCGCCTCAAACCACTAAACCATCGAATCATCTGCTGACTCCCGAGTAAAATCCTACTTATATATTCGGTGCTTTGTTATAATCGTAATTTTATTTTTTGTGTTCGCATTTTTACGAAATCAAACATTAATAACTACACCATTACAAATTCAATCATATTTATATTTTGCGTTTAGTGTTTACGCCTTATTTTACACTGCAAAATTAATAGAAGTTTTCATTTAAATATTTATTTTAATTCCAACTTTTGGCCTAATGTGTATTGGAATTTTACTGTGTAAAATGTCTTATGTCAAAATAGTCTATTATTAACTTATCATCGCGTGATCTGGTAAAAACTCCTGCAGTCGTTTTTAACAAGCGATATCGGCAGCAAAAAAGTAACACTTTTTGACTAATAATAAATTATCAAAAAAAAATTATTGCTGTAGGGTAACTGACTTAATTTCGGCCACGCCTTAATTTCGGCCACCAATTTAGGGTGTTAGAAAATTGGCTTATTTTTAAAAAACAAAAGAACTAGCACAAAAGTAACTGGACTAATGTTGAATAAAGTGTTTTTGCAAAAGTTTTTTATTTTTGTTATTCTACATTATTAACATTTTCATACAAAAAGTGATTTTTTTGTGATTTTCCTAATTTTTGCTTTGTGTTTAAACTGCATCAAATTTAGAACGAAGCAATATATAACCTTAAAATATCTTCTATTTAAGGCTCACAGTTGTTAATTTTCATGTTTTGATGTTAAGTGCGCATTTTAAGATTCCGTTAATTTCGGCCACCTGAAAATTTAGGTGAAAGAACCCACCGTTTTTTTACTGTTTTTAAATATCATTGTACTACCGTATTTATAAAGAAATTTTTTAGCTTGTATGACTTTTTTGACGGATTTTTAAGCCAAAAATAAAAATTCTAAACAAAAAATACAAATTATTAAAACTTGTTTTTTTAAGGTTTTGACATAATTATTTAAAGTCTCTGCTAAATAACTATTAAAGTTCGCAAACGGAAAAATTAAGTTATATGTACCAAGAACAATACCTAAGAGGTAAATTTGCAACCTTTAGAAATTTTTATTGTTCGTTTAAGCAAATAGTCTATGGCCAGTTTTCTGTAGGTGGCCCGAAATAAATGGCACGCGCCTTAATTTCTGCCACTTTAAAAAAAAAAAAGTTTAAACCTTCACTTAATTTTTAAGTGTAACAGAAATATTCAAATTTTGCACTGGAATAACAAATATAGCTAATTGTTTCGATTTTTAGGCCAAATTTTGGCTTGATTGAAAAAGAAGCCAGAAAAAACTTATTCAAAAAAATAAAAAAAGGTGGCCGAAATTAAGTCAGTTACCCTACCATAGAAAAAAATGAAATAACAATAATTTTTGCTAAAGGGCAAAATTTCACTGAATACACATAAATAAACTTAAATATAAATAAATTTAATAAACACTTTATTGACGCGAGTTTGATTTCTTGTTTTTCTGGCTTTTTTTTGATTTTCTTTTAAAAAACTGAAACCGAATTTATATTTTTAAGCAACAGTGCCTCTCTAATCTTTATAGTCGATTGACTTTTCATGGTATTTGTCTTTCCTGTTCCAAATGTTTCAGCCCTAAATATAATTCATGCAGTTTGGAAAAACAAACACTAATGTTAATACAATACATAATACAATTAATAAAGAAAATATAGTGTTTCAACATCTTTTTTTTTGTGTGTGATATTAGGCCCCTTTTGTTACTGGATCAAATCAGAATTTTTCCTGTAATTTACACGGTCTGAGAACCGCAACTAAAAAAATTACAGCTGCGAAACTAGCAACCTAGATCCTTAAATGGAAATTTAGCTTTGTTTTAGTTTTAAACTTGGACTTATGTCAACAGTACCGTTCCAGTTTCTCTGCACTAGAGATGCATTGAGCACCAGATTTTAATTGTGACCTGAGCATTACTTAGTTCTCACAATTAATACTCACAATTTTAAATATATGTGCGTACCAGGAGGATCCATCGTTGCGGAGTAGTGAAAATATGTGCCAGCCTGAGAAGGACCAAAATCTACCCCAAAAATGGAAAAAAATCAGCCAATCACAGCAAACAGGGATTATACTGAATGACTAATTTAAACTGTGATACAAATCTGGAGGAATTTTAGAATACTAAAAACTTTAATGTTTCACATTGATGTAATATAGATTTAGGTTATTAAGTTTGGTTAGCTGGGCATTTTATGCTTCCAGCTAATAGTTTAAAGCGGCTTATAATGTAAAGTAGCTTTAAAGCAAGTTTGGAGCAGTACAGTATTGTTTTCCATTAAGAAGAAAACACTGATCATTGAAAACTCAAATAATTACCTCAAAGCTTAAAATTTTCTTCTCCTTACTTTTTTCAAAACCGAGTTTTGTTGTATAGGCAAGCTTATAAGATAAAAAATCCCTTTTATTATTAAAAACCCACAGCAGTAACAGCTACCAATTTATGATAGTATTTCTGCTTTCTTATTTTGCTTCTATAATTAAATCTTACTATATGTATTATAACCAGCTGATTTCATTTTTGACATCTATTTTTTTAAAAATATTACCATCATCTGCCATAATAAGCATCTACCACGAATTAAAAAACACCAATATATGAAGACTTAGCAAAATCAATGCTAAGCCTAAGCAAAACCTAAGCTAAAACAAAGCAAAACCTAAGCTTTTGCAAAACCTAAACCTAACAAAACCTAAGCCTAAGCAAAATCTAAGCTAAGCCTAAGCAAATCTCAAACTAAGCCTAAGCTAAGCCTAAGCAAAACCTAAACTAAGCCTACACAAAATCTAAGTCTAGGAAAAACCCAAACCTAAGCAAAGCCTAAGCCTAAACGAAACCTTAACCTAAGCCTAAGCAAAAGCTAAGCTAAGCCTAAGCCTAAGTAAAACCTCTAAGCCTAAGGAAAATCTTAGCTAAGCCTAAGCCTTATCCCAAGCAAAATCCAAGCCTAGGCAAAACAAGCTAAGCCTAAACCTATGCAAAACCTAGGCTAGCCTAAGCGTAGGCAAAAGCTAGGCGAAACCCAAGCTAAACTTAAGCAAAACCTAACCTAAACCGTCTTATGCACCATAAAATGATCTGAACTCCTCCAACCATTTGGTGCCCGTCAAACTGCCCGTCACTAGTAACTGCGCATTAAAACTATCAGCTAAAAATGAAAAATTAACTTTCTAGGTTAAAAAGAACCAGAAAAACCGTAAATATTCAATTTTTTCCATTTTACATAACTGAATCGCTCTAAAACTATATGTTAGAAATGAACCACTAACTTTCTGAGTGAAAACTAAAAATCACTTCCTTGTTATTTTTGGGGTAGGTTTTGGCCTTCATTTGCTGGGGCCCGCTGTTTTAGTTTTCATTTTCAAAATTTAATGTCAACGGATCTTTACGGAAAATAGCTAAAAATGACCGCTAAACAATTCTTGAAAAAAATTTTTTTTTTTTTGGATTTTTTTTCTTTTAGATATTCTAAAGAGCGGCCGCCAAAATTTTAAAAGACAGAAAATCGTACAAAATTATTAAACTTTTGGATCCAAAAATATTTTGAGTTTTCTAGTACATAATTTGGGCTATATCGCAATAAATTAAAAGAAAGTTTTGCCAATTATAGGGTCTGGATAGTTAGTAATAGTAACACTTCTTGTGCCACTTTTTTTCAGACTTGAAATTTGAAAAAAAAATAGGAAATAGCTTATTAATGTATTGTGAGCTTTACACTTATCAACAATTATTAAATTATAAATCATTTGACACAAAAGAATTTTTTTAATTTTATAGGTTCAGTTTTCTGTTAAAAATAATTGTTTTAAAATTTTTATGACACTTTGGAAATTGTTAAAATTTTTGAACAAATAAACTATTTTTCAGAATTTGCAAAAATTCCATTTCTATAAAATTTTATAATTTTGAAAAAAAAAAATTATGTTTAGAATACAAAGAAGAATAGACCATTATAATGATATAACTTAAAGATATAGGCCTTTTTATTAACTATTCGAAAAGCACTTTATTAAGAGTCATGTTCTGTAAGAGTCACAAATTTTTTGGACCTATTTGACACGCAAAAAACGATTGTGAGCATTTGGGCTCAAATCGATATATATTGTTTAATTAAGATCTTGGGTGTATCAATGAACCGAGTCTTAGTCCAATTTAAACTCGTTAGTCAGGTGGGGCACCCCCCCCCCCCAAAGTTGGCCATGTCAGACAACTTTTGGGATTTTTTAGCACGACTAATCGTGTTTTTTAATCATAAATAATATGACGGTGTTACACCACTAGTTGGTTTTAATTGTCAATATATATGCAAAATTACCTAAAATTTTTTTAAAATTCTGTTATTTTCATAATTTTCGAAAAATTTTTGGGTGAATTCACCATTTTTTTTCAAAAATTCGAAAAAGTGAAATGTTCTCTGCTGTAGGAAAATCGATTTAAACATCAACCCAAAGTTTTATTGCAGAGCTCTCCTTTATACAAAATTTAGCCCTAGGTATTGGTAGTCTTGTGTCAAAATTTTTTTCAAAAAAAAGTACCCTTTTTGAGATCTGCTATTTTGAGCAATCTTATTTTTACCAAAAAAAAAAACGTTTCTTCGCTCCAGAAATTTTATTTTTGGTGCAAAAATTAATGGAAAACGACCGCTAATGCGAAAATTTAAAGCTGCATTTATAATGGGCCCAGTTTTACGGTTTTTTTATTTTTTAAATTTTTTATTATTAACAAAATGTGACATTTTTAAAATTTAAAATTTTTTTCACAATCAAGGGTTGTTTTAGTAACAAAATTGTGCACCGGTTTCAAATATAACACTCATTTTACTTAATTTTAAAGTTCAAAGTGATAAATTTAGCTTTTTTTTATCATTTGAGACTTTTTAGACCAAACTTCAATTTCTTCCAGAAACTATCAAAATCACCCCAGTAGCATCATAATGTGCACCAAAACAAACATTACATTCCGATCGCTGAGTTGTCCTTTTTTCTAATTTCTAGCCACAGGTATTAATGCTCATCTGCAAAAAAATCAGAGAAAAATAATAACCCGTTTTGATGACGGACCATTCCAAGCGATTTCAATATTTTATAAAAACGGTAATATTTTTCAAACACAAACATTTAGAGAGTGGGGGGGTGGTTGGGGGGGGGGGGGGGGGGGTTTTGGTGGTTTGTTTTATTTTTTGAATTTTTTTCTCAAAAATACAATAAAAAGGGCTTTTAATCTAAAAAATTAATGTTTTTACCTATTAAAAAAAAGAAAGGGGGAAAGGTCAAGAAAAGAGTTGTTTGTTTTTCTTTTGGTTTTCCCCCCCCCCCCCTGTGTTTTGTCCCCCCCACTCCGGACCAACTTGCCCATGTATGTTAGAGAGTGTTTATTTTTTGAATTTTTTTGTCTTTTTTTAATTAGCAAATTTTAAGAATTTATACAACTCTGATGTTTTAAAAATTAGTGTACCGTTTGGATGCAAAATTAAACCGGTTTTTTCAAATATTGTACTCATTTTGATCTACAGTATTCCACAATTCTTTTTAGTTTGTACTTTCTTTGTAAATTGACAAATGAATCGCATTTTTTAGTTTGATACAGCTAAGATACAAAAGAAGTAAACATAATAAAAGCATTTAGTACTAACTAATATCAATAACCAAATAAATTTTTTATTTAACAGCAAATATGTAAAATTTTATCATTTTTAATACTTTGTTTTGATGTTAATTGTGTGAAGTTTTTTATAAGAAAATTTCTTACTGTCGTCTATGTTTTGTATTTTAAACCTATTATGTGTTATAGTTTCCGCTTTTTATCAAAATACAACAAGTGAGCTTTTTGTTTACAAAAAAGTAAACTGTTTGATTTATTAGGAGAGCTGTGCTTAAAAAAACCTCCATGCAAATAAAAAACCTATTTAGTTATAAAAATGAGGTGATTTGGTGATCTACAGGTTTACATACCCACCTTAACCTACTATGCATATTCAAAAAGTCGTTTAACTGGTTTAATTTATGGGCCAGGAAAAAGGCTACCTGATATTGATATCCACAGAAAGAAATACTCAGCAAGAAAAGTAAGGACTTTTATTGCTTTTATCACTAGTATTGACAAAATAACAATGTTGCCGTTTGGTCACAAAACATCAACTTTAAGCAGTGGTCAGAAAATTGACATAGAATGAGTGATTAGGATGCAGCATGATGAGAAGGTTATTGATCTGCATCTGTCGTATTTAAAAGAACATGGGGAACTGGAAGATCTTGAGATGAGCAGGTCATCCCTACAGACACTTTGAGTATTATGTATACTCAAAGTGTGTGTAGCGAATGTACAGAAATCACTGCAGGGATTAAATTATTTTAAGGTTTCAGGCGAAGAAGCTTTTGAAAAACTAAAAATATATAGTGACACAACTTCACAACTTTGGTACTATATAGTGACACAACTTCACAACTTTGATCAAGTTACAAAAACATGGCATGACAAAACACAACAGGATCTTTCAAAATATCAAAAATATCTTAAAACTAGCTACAAACTGCATGTTAAACAATGCTCAAAGGTTCTTGATTACTGCATGACTTATGGATCATCAGACTCAAATGACCCAAGTTTTCATGATTTCTGCCAAGATGCCTTAAATGACAAGCATCAGCACACATCTTTTTATGAGATGTGTGAGAATGGTAAAAGGGTTTTCAAGACAATAGAAGATTCTGTGCACAATGCCGATTTTCCAGAAGACATACAGCAGACGATTGCTTGTCACAACATGGACCAAAGTTTAAAGCAGCGCATACTGTACCAAGTACCACATACTGCAGTCAGTGCATCAAGAAAACATCCGGGAAATGTTTATGAAACACCTTGAACCACATCAGATTTTTGTTGGGTGAACTGGGGGTGAAATTTTTGGCTAAAAAATATTGCGAGAGCCAAAAACAGGGGTTCGCTAAAACGGGTTTACCTTGGAAACTAAAAAGGGTATTTAAACACTGTTTTTAACTAAAAAACCGTGTTTTTGACAGTAAATAAAAAATTATACCTGTACATTGGTCAGGGGGAGGGGGGTAAGCCTCACTAGGGGGGGTCAGGCCGGAGCGCTTTTGAGCTTTGGGGGGAGGGGGCCCCTGGATTTTTTCTAGGGCAGGGCGTGGACCCTTCTGTCTCCCCCCAAAAAACATATATGGTTACAAGTATAAAAACAACTGGAATTAGAATTGTTGGTTGGACCTACAATGAACCCCAGTCAGGCAAAGGTCCAAATGATTGTTTGACTTCCCACATAAAAAGGAAAGTGAATCTATATGTTGATGAAGGAAATGACCCGTGCTATTTATAAAACTTTTCATTTTAGACTGGGTCCAGGTTTTATGCAGACCGGTCTGCATAAAGAACAGTTAGAAGTCCGTTTTGATCATCGGAAAGTAGACTGGGTCCATTTTTATCATTGAAAAGGTAAGTTTTGATCATCGGAAAAGTGGACTGGGTCCGTTTTTATCATCAGAAAGGTCCATTTTTGTCATCGGAAAAGTGGACTGGGTCTGTTTTTTTTGGACCCAGTCCACTTTCCGATTATCAAAACGGACCCAGTCCAAAGTAAACCAGGTCCCAAAGTTTTATGAATAGCATAGAACGTCACCAGTGCTTCTGAATTTATTAAGGCAGCATTTTCATATAGAATGGCAGTTAAAGGTCTTTCATTGTATGCTGGTACAGTGTCAGAATATTCAACATACTTTCATCCAAGACGTTCAATGCAAAAAAGACGTCTATTTCTGGTGTGTCTAAATAAATACTTTGGTATTTATATGCATATGAATATGCAGTCTACCATCGCGGAAATAAACCTGATGATTGGTTTGTGTGCCTGAAATGTAAAATTCCGGAATTCAATGCCAAATTCCGTAAGTTGACAGCAAATCCTCTGAGTAATAAACAGAAAAACTAATTAGGGCAGGTACATGTAATCTTTTTAATGACAAATTTACTTTTGACGACAAAACAGAAAACAATATTAGTTGTAAGCTGCTTAATGTACGCTCCTTAGCGAATAAAATAAATAATCTGCAAATACTTTTAAAAAGCGATGAGTATGACATTCTTGTGTTTACAGAAACCCATCTTTCGTCTGATATACCTGATTCAATATTACTGCAAAATGAAAAATACACAGTTCATAGAAATGACAGAAATAGATTCGGTGGAGGAATTGCTGTTTTTGTAAAACATATTTTAAACTGTGTATATGTGAGCTTGCCACCCGAATTTAAGGATATTGAACATGTATGCTTAGATATTCATGTAACCAAAGAAACTTGTTACAGACTACTGGCAATCTATCTTCCGCCATGCAACACCATAAATGTAATAACAATTTCTGCCAAAGCATTTTCTAGAGCAGGGTTGTTATTACAAAGCTTTTGTAACAATAACAGTGAATTTTTGATAAGAGCATATACAACCTACATAAGACCTCTTTTAGAATTTAATACACAAGTATACAAGTATATAACCCACACAATTTAGACGATATCAGGAAAATCGAACGTGATCAAAAGTATTATAGGAGAATAGTTTGCCGCCGTTGTAATATAAAATATAATTGTTATTTGTGTCGCTTAAAAAAATTAAATTTAGAATCATTAGAAGTTAGGAGATTAAAAGCTGATCTTTGTATGGTTTTTAATATTGTACATAATAAGGTTGATGTTAAATGTGAAGATTTTTTTACTATTGATAATACGGACTATTTACGTGGTCATAATTTAAAGCTTAAAATGACTGAAAAATATTATGGTATTTGTCGTAAATATTTCTTTTCTCAACGAGTATTAAAAATATGGAATGAACTTGATCCTTTAATTGTACATTCTAAAAATATATATGTGTTCTGTAACTTGCTAAAAAGTATAAACTTATCTAAGTATTGTAAAGTGTATTATTAGGGCAGTGCTTTAGTTGTAAACCTACGTGTTACCTGTACTTGCCTTCTCTCAATGTATACTCTATGTTTTTGTGACAAATTTGAGAGTAAATAAATTTATTATTTATTATTATTATTTCACACAAGACTCACACATAAGAGCATGACGCCATGGAGCAATCGGTTATTGAAAGTTAATACCACAGAGATATTGGTTGGGAAAGGAGAGTCAACATAGGTTTGAAGAGCATGACTGCTATCAGGAATCACTTCTCAATGAACCCTTCAACACAGATAGACTATAGAAACCAGTATATAAGTTCTGTCCAAAACAAAGAAAAAAAGTGATGAAGGAGTGTTGATAAACCCTGAAGACATCAATTCTTCAGAAAACACTTTTAAAGGAGTCTATATGTGTCCTGTGGAAGGATGTGTTCAAATGTACAGACAGCACAAAAGTTTGCTTTACCATTTAGAAATAGGAAAACATGTAATGAAGTCTTAAATAGAGACTATGCAGGATTTTGCACTAAAAAGATATAAAGAAATACTACAGGGTGACCGCACTTCACTAAAGTCTGTTTTCTACTCATTTCAGCCCGTTTGTGACACAGAGTGTTGACACAGAAAGTAGTGAAGGTATTGAGCTGAAATTTCCTGAGGGATTTGCACTAATTGAAAAAAGTCTTGTGTCCCCTTTACTGTTGAGCAAATAGATTTTTTTATTGACAAACTTAATCAAGAAGAAAACACTGGACACAAATTTGATCCTGCACAGGTGAAGAAAGAAATGAAAGTTGCTAAATTAAATAATGGTCAGTACAGTTTACACAGCAAAGAATACCTAAATAGGACACAAATAGCTTTTTTTGGCCGATACTATTCTAAAATAAAGCAAAAACAGTTCCTAATAGTACTCAACAAATAGCAACCAAAAGTGCTAAAATGGAAACTAATAAAGAAATGGTGTCTAACGAGGAAATCTGTGTATAATGATGAATTTATGGAAACAATTAGATCCCAAGAAGATTTATTTCTGGACAATGTTGCTGATTATGGCGAGATTGAGTTAACTGATTAAGTTTAATGTTGATAAAATGGTTTTCATTGAAATTTTAGTTTATTTATTTTGCAATACAACAATATATTGTCAGTTCTTACCAATATATTAGAATTTAATTAATTTATAATTGACAAATTTTTAAGCGGTTTTAAATGTTTTTATCAATATTATTGTTTTATTATCACTTTGAACTTCAAAATTCTGTAAAATGATTGTCATATTTGATACCGGTGCAAAATTTTGTCACTAAAGCATCTATTCATTGTGAAAAATTCAAAATTTGTAAAATATCACATTTTGCTAATAATAAATAATAAAAAAACCTGAAAACTAGGGCCACATTAAATAAAACTTTACTTTTCCATATTAGACATTATTAGTTGTTTTCAGTCCGTTTTTACACCACACAAAAAACAAGAAATAAAATCTTTGGAACAAAAAATGTGTTTAAAAAATATTACGGTTTTAATAAAATATTGAAATCGCTTGGAATTGACATCATCAAAAGGCTTTTTTTTCTTGGATTTTTTTGCAGATGAGCAATAATACCTGTGACTAGAAATTATAAAAAAAGGACAAATTGGCGGTCGTAATGCAATGTGTTGTTTTGGTGCACACATTATGATGCTACTGGGGTAATTTTGATAATTTCTGGAAGAAATTAAAAGTTTGGTCTAAAAAGCCTCAAATGATAAAAAAAGTCAAATTTATCACTTTGAACTTTAAAATTACGTAAAATGAGTGTTATTTTTGCAACCGGCGCACAATTTTGTTACTAAAACAGCTCTTGATTGTGAAAAATTTCAAAAATTTAAAAATGTCGCATTTTGCTAATAATAAAAAATAAAATCAATAAAAAAACCGTAAAACTGGGCCCATTATAAATGCAGCTTTAAATTTTCGCATTAGCGGTCGTTTTCCATTAATTAACCCTAAAACAATATTTTAAAAATATAAAACTTAAACTTGATGCAATAAACGTTAAAAAGTCTTTAGTGGTAGGTTTTTACTGTAAACTTTACAAAGTACTGCTAAGAGTTATCTTAGTAGTACTGCTAAAAACTAGATATTTTCTAAAATTTAAAGGCATGCCATATTTGTCAGTTTGGCAAAAGCTAATGATAAAATGTTTTAGTACTAAGTAAGCCCTTTTAGGGCTTAGTACTAAAGCTAAGGCTAACCCATTTTTGGACCTTTAGTATACTAAAGCTAAGACCCAGCTAAAATGAAATTTCCCGGCAATGCACATACATACTCTATACCTAAGATTTTCTGTTAAAATTTGCGGCGATAAAATTTTACCAATAATCTTCACTACAAATAAGCTATGTACATAAGGTGCAAAATTTTTATCAGTATCCAAAAAGGCGTCCAGAAATATCACAACAGCATTTTTATGTGTATAAACTGTTATTTATAGCTGGATATAGGGTATTATGTACTTTCCTTCGTAAAAATATATTCTAAACTATATTTCTGTATACTATAATTTTATCCTATTGAATGTACTTAGTACCTTGTTAAAAAAGGACCACAACTCTGGAAAATTACGCAACAGAATTGTATAATCGCAACAGTATTATGTTTTATATTGTTTTATACTGTATTTAATAATAATAGTGATAGTTTATAGACACCTTGTGATGAGTTACGTTTTACCGGGGCTGGTTCATACTTAGGACATTTTTAAAAGTCCTTTGGCAAAGTCCAACAGGACAATTTTAAATATTTGCTCAAAATATGGAAAGCTTTTTGGATGTATTATATTATATCTTCGTAGTAATTTAATATTGTCTTGTTTTTTATGGCTGAGATTGTTTGTGTGAATTTCTAGTTTGGTTTATAGTTTGGGGAGTTGTAGTTTTTGGCGTTTTATTTAGTGTATTTTTTGTAGAGTATTTTTTTTTGTTTTGTTTTGGTATATTGTTTAGTGTTATTTTTTTTTTTTTTTGTGTTTTTTATTTCTTGTTCTGACGAGTTTTTTTTTATAATAGTTTGCTTTTCTGTGTCTTTTTGTTTTGTTTGTGCTATTCTTGTACGTTGGGTTGTAGAAAGCCAAACGTCTGGAGGCAAGCTGGACCCCGGCGGGAAGAAGGACAAAACGTCCGTAAAAAAGGACCACACTCTAAAATGCCAGATTTGTATATCGCCGTATTGTTTTATATTGTTTTATACTGTATTTAATATTGGATGTTTAGCGTTTGTATGGTGTTTTATAGCCGTACTTAGGTGTTAGGCTGGTTCATATATGTTTGGCAGTCCAAGGACAATTTTAAAAGCGGGTTCCAGCAAAGGACAAAAAGAATGAACACGTTGTCCTTTGAACGTTGTCCTTTGGACAAAATCCAAAGGACGCTTTGACGCTGTGTTTGTCCTTTGGACAAAGTCCAAAGGACTTTTGTCCTTTGGACTTTGTCCAAAGGACGCTTTGTCATAAGTATGTACCAGCTTTTATGCTTTTAAGATTTTCGATGAAAACATTTTTTAGGAGGATTTGTCGTCTTTTTTCTAAATAATTATAGAGAACGCCAGAAATTTATATACAGACTAGCTAAGCAACAGTTAAAAAAATTTATGTTGAAAAATTGTGCAACAAATATGAGCAGAATAAAAATTACCGTTTCCTGAACACAAACTCTTTCCCGTCGGTGTATAGATTATTTCTGGTGTTTTCGCTCAGTCTCAACTTTTTGTTCTTTAGACATTTCCAAAAACTTTTTGCACTTTTCCTGTACTGGCCAACGATACAAATCGTAAAACACGAGTCTGAAACCGGCACCAAATATAAGAGGGCCAAAAAAGTCTCCTCTAATAGCATGGGAACTTGAATACCAGCAATTACGCGAAGTGGCAAAACAACAAATATTGGAACCTGTATAACCTATAAAAAACTAATAGTGATGGGCAGTTCCGGTTCCGGGTTCCGGATATTCTGGGCAAAATTTGGAATTCCGGTTTCGGTTCCTGTTCTGGATTTCGGAAAATCTCAATTCTGGTTCTGGTTCCGGTTCCAGTGTTCCGGCGGTTCGGCAGTTCCGCCCGTCACTAAAAACTAATAATCATTTTTAATTTTAAATACAATTGTTTGTAAATTAAAATTTTCAAATGAGTTTAAAAACCAGTAGTATTTTAAGTTTTGTGTTCCTTAATGACTTATAAACTATTAGAAGTTTAATATTTACTGTAAACCAAAATAGAGGTAAAAATTATTTTTAATTTTAAAATACATTTTTTAAGGTACATTTTAAACTCAGTTTAAAAACCATAGTCGTGTTTTAAGATTTGCGTTTGCTAATGACATATAAATATATTAACAGTTTATGTTTTCTAAAAAAATATTTACTCCTTTAACCGTTTGAAAGAACGTTAATCTTTGGGCGCAGGTGGATATTTTTGACTTTAAACTGATAAATGAAGTGTTAACCATTGATTTTTTTAAAATTTTTTTATCAATTGGACAAAGTTTAACTACATCAAGTTTTATATAAATTTTTCAAGAAAAAATATTTAATATTGCTGGATTTTTTTAACTTAAATTAATTTTCTAAGTAACAACTAAACTATTAAATGCTAAGAACTAATTCAAGCAGAATGCAGACTAAAACAAAAATATTCTCAATTGTTGATTTTTAGCCCGTTTTTTTAATTGTTTGCCCTAATAGCTTTACTTTTGATATGTGATTTTTTTTTATTCACATTGCGCTAATTTTCCTTATCGTGACTTTTACAATAAAATACAAATATTTTATCTATATTATTTTAAAACGCAAATATTTTATTATTTAATAATTGGACTTTTTGATTATTTATAAAACTGAAAAAAAATTGATTTAAAGCTAAAGTCTTCCAGGCTGAAACTAAGGGCGTAACCGCTCTCCGCCAGAAAGAAATAAACAATAAACTTGCCATGGAGAAAAACTAAAAAAGTTTTCAGCGGTTATGTAACCAATTATTATTTAGTTGCGTCATGTGTTTCTCTGCACGTGATATTTTCTCAAAAAACGATTGGTTACTTTACCATTCATCTGTTTTCACCCTGATAGAATTCATCTTTAATCCTTGTAATATTAAAAATGTAATGTATCTTTTGAAATAAATCTTTTTAAATTTATTAACACTCACGTCTTATAATTTTTAAGCATAATTTTCATAAGATTTTATTTTGGGCTATTTTATTTCATTTAGATTCCAAGGATTAAAAAAATTGCTCAATACACAATTTTAAAGAAAGATCATTTTTTGCAGGTACAGAAAGTCCAAAAATGTGTAACTACATAATTCTGACTGTGCAAAATTTTAAAAAAGTTCAAATTTTCGCAATCAGCATTAAAAAAAATTTACATGAATATAAACTTACAAATGCATATTAACAAAAATATCCATTCAAATTTTAAACGTATTACAGGACGTACAAGTGCCACACTTATTAAATTATTATATTAAAAAAAATTCTAGGTTCAGCTTGTCTTCTAGGTGAGTGGAGGGGTTGGAGGGAGGAAGAGTGTGAGTGCGCTGTATATAGCGTGCTGGAGCGGTTTTGTTTGTGGGCGGGTTTCTGTCTGGTTTGTCGAGTATTTATATAGTATGACTCGAAAATTCCCGAGAATGAGTCTGCTTGAGCTTTTTCCGTTATTGGCTTTGTGAAAAAGATAAGAAAAGGGAGTTGCGTTCAGTCTGATTTCGTGGGGGGCGTTGCTGATCTGATATAGAGGGGGTGGGGATGGGATGGAGGAATGGGTTCTGCGAAGAAAACGAGAAGAAGAAAAGGCGCCGAGGGCATGGTGGGGGAGATGCGGTGGGGTGAGTGAGCTTGTGGAGTGTGAAGTGTGGGGATGCTAGGGTTTAGTTAATTTATTAATCTAATCGAGATCGGTCGGCGAAAAGGAGGAGGGGGGGAGAGTGTGTTGTAATAAAATAAAGTAAAAGACATATCCTCCTTAAATGGGAAAAAAAAAAAAGGGGGCGAGGGGGGGATTTCTAGCCGCGCGGCAAACTAAAAAATGGGGAAGAAGTTTGGTTTTATTGCAGTAGAAAAATCTTGTGGAGACTATACGCCCTTACCGGAGTTTGGAAAATTTTGGAGGGGGGGGTTCATTTTAGGGGTTCAAAAATAAAAAAATCGTAAGTTACTATAGTGAGCGGATCCTTTCCCGTTAAAAAATTCGTAGAAACTTACTAAGTTCTACGTTATATTAACCAATCACTTTTAAGAGAGTAGTTAATTATATTAAAAAAGTTTGTCGCATATTTAGTTGGCGCATTTTTCCAATTTTAGTCTAGTTTAGCTTAACTTTATATTTTTAATTGGAAATTATATCAATAAAATATTTGATTTTTTTCTGTTTTAATATACGCCCAGAAGAAATCTCCCCTTTTTTTGCTCTATTCTTAGAGCAGTTTTCATGGCTAGTTCTTTATTGGAAATCAAATTAATAAAATCTTTGATTTTTTCTGTTGCTTTTTTTAACCCAAAAATAATACCGTAATAAGTCACAATAATTGAGTTCCCGCACGCCATAATTTCAAATATTTTCAAAATGCCCTATAGTATTTGTAATATGTTATCTTCCGTTGAACTGCTGTAAAAGGAGTAGCGGCAAAACAGTGCCTAAAAATGCAGGCGTGAAAATGGCTAAAAGAATGCGGGCGCCAGGTGTTACTATAGGATTATTTCCGTTTATAAAAATAGATTGAGCCCAGGGAACTCCAGCATACATAAAATACTAAAAGCGCGTAAAAAGTATAAATATTTATTTGATAAAAACGGGGTACATTATTTATATGGCAGGTTTTTATCTGTCTACATACTAAATTTGGGTGCTCTTATCTACCTTATATCTGTCTTTGAGACAGATTTAGCTACCTTTTAACATGTATATGATTAAATTGAAGGGCCAGTGCCACCTGTGTCGTGTCCTACCACCATACTATACGCAGCTTAATCTACCTTTTCCTTTCCTCATAACTTCCTGTGAGACAGTTTTGTTGCTTCTTATTAGCTTTTTTTGTATCCCATCTGCCTCTGGGAAACTTTTCGTTGCAACCTATCTAACCGACGCAGTTTTAATATCTGTGCTTAGTAGGTTAAATTAACGAATTGGGTAATGTTAATCTGAATAAAAATTATATACACATATACACTGTAGTCATTTGAATACTTATATGTGTACAGTAGAACTTACTAATGTTGTGATGGTCTGAGCCACAGTCAGCACGAGCAGCTCTTTGTTCCTCTTCAACCGATTGCGCTGCTGCTGCGAGTTCAGTATGGATACTCTTTGTTCCTTCAGCTTTTTGTACACTTTCCAACTGCAAAAGCTGATGACGGCAAAGCAGCCGAACACCATACCCAGCAGAAATAGAAAATGGGCGTTAAAAAAAGGGCCGCTGTTGGCAAAACCGGATATTCGACACAAAGACACGCCAGACATAGGAGCGTACAGCATTTGGTGCATTATCATTAAGCTTAAGAACATTCCTATTATCAGTCCGTCATAAATCAGTACCATCACAGGGACCGTAATTGGCGTGAAGTAGGTGTTGTAGAAGAACTCTTTGTGCAGCCGGATATAGCGGCAGAGGGACAACGGCAGTAAAGCCATGATCATAAGGGGTGGAGAAATAGATGTGATGTATCCAAAAACCAAACATGGAACAGAACCCTCTTCAGGCCTCAGCACCTTAGGAATGCTAAGGTAAATCTGATAAGTTTGGGTCAGAGAAAAGACCAAATCTAGACAGGCCACGTTTATGATAAACCAGCGGAACTCTGCACTGATCAAGGACTTCTTCAAGCTGACAATTATGACGAAACTGGTTGTCAAAATGTTTGGTAGAAAAAAAACGATCAAACTGATTAAAATCCACAGCGCCATTTATATATACGGTACACCTGTAATAAATCAAATTGAACAAAAAGCATGGTTAATATATTGATAAAAACTATAGATTATAAAATTATTGTACTGAAAACTATAATATTATTGTAATGACAAGTATTACTAATTATTTTGGTCTGGTTCCAAAAAACTAATTAAAAACTACAAAAATGAAACTTAAAAAATTAAGAGTGTTTTATCAAAATGGTAAACGAAATACAAGAAATAAAAATATATCAAAAGTGAGACTACATTTACACAAACTTAAATTAAGATTAAAAATTTAAAAGTACTGTAGAATTAAAATAACTGGACGGACACTTAAATTGATCTAGGGTTATTGCAGCCTAAGGAGCTTATGGAAATTGGGAACTTGGAGACAGACGTTGTAAATTTTAAATTCGCTAAAACGTATTTCTACAGTCCCGATCGCGTTGAGCATCAATTTTAAAAACCTTTTTTAAAAACTTTTGCAACGACAAGACGCGTTGCAAAACTTTGCTAATATATTAAAAAGACTTTGAGCTCGCATGGCCTATCCAGAGATGGGAAACTGCACTGGATTTAACACTTCTAACGCCATAAACGCGTTTTTGCCTCTAAGGCCGAAAGGTAATAGACCTGGTAAAAGTTATGGCAAAAAGGTTCAAAAATTGAATATGCGCAGGCGGAAACACGTCCAACGCCCTAAAGGAGAGTGGAAAGACGTTGGGACGTTGGAAGTGTTGAATCCTGGGCACAGTTTTTTTTGAAGTTTTTCTATCTATATACTCTCTTAATCTTTGTCAGCCATTTTTAAAAAAAAAATAGGCCAGCCGCGACATAATAAAAGCCCAAAGATCTTCTAAAATCATAGGAAACTTTTACAACGCGTCTTGTCGTTACAAAAATTTTAAAAACGGGTCGAGAAATGGGTGTTTAAAACTGACCCTCAATGCGACGAGCACTGTAAGTCATAGCTTGCGCCTCTGCTAAATTCTAAACAAAAATTTCAGTTTCAGCTCCAAGATCATTAAAAATTCACAAAATCCAAATTATCAAAAACAATTTTTTCGCAATATCAGAATTTTTTTTTTTGTATAAATGCTATTGAGTTAAAAAAAAACTTTACTAAAATAAAATTGTGGATCAGGATTTAATGAAAATTCTTATATTTAAAAAATTATTGACATTTCAATTAAAAAATATAGGCAAATAAAATCTAGCTGACCTCGATAATTTCAGTAATAAATTGACTATTCAGCAATAAAGCCATTCAAAATTTTAAACAAAAGTGATTTAATAATAAAGACCAAAACCCATATTTTAATAATTATTTATCAAAATACTAAGTTTGGAACTCAAACGCCGATTTTTAAGGGCTAAAGTTGGTTAACTTTTGTATTTTTTGTAAAAAGGTGAAATTTAAAATTGAAAGTTCTGCGTTATTGTTTGTTTAAAAAAACATTTTAACCGCACATCATGGGTGGCGCGGGAGTAGGGATTGACCAGTGCCCCGGCCGCGGCCCCTGTCCCGGCTTGCCACGGCACTTTTTTACACCCCGGCCCCGGCAAACGCAATTTTCTCTACCCCGCCCCCGGCCCCAGCAATTTAGCTGTCAAATCAGCCGGAGCAAACCGGAGTAAGGACCCCTAAGAATACAAATTTTAGAGTACTTTTTACAATTTTATACAGTGATAAATATATAAAATTTTATATAAAGAGCTAATGTAATCGCTTCAAAAGGAGGATATTTATTTTTTAGATTTTAAAATTTTATTTTAAACTCTATTTTAATAAGATTTCTTATTTTAATCATGAGTCGTTATTCTAAAAATTTAAAGACTTCCTGTTCCTGAGCATTAAAAACTATTTTATAAATTTTCTTTGGAAGATTAAGGTTTGACAATAAAAGTTCATTAGTTATTTAGACAATAGACAATAGACAATTAGACAATAGAAGTCTATTAGAAGTCCATCCAATAAATATTAGAGTTATTATAATTTTATTGTTTATATCAAAAATATATAACCCAAGAGAATTTTCGGCTATGTGTACAGTAAATTTTTTAATTAAATTTAAAGGGAAATTATGCACATTTTACTTTTCGGCGCAAAATAATTTCTGTGCACTCAATAAAACTTTTCTCGCACAGCGATGTTTTGTACACCAAACTCGTTTTTCTGACACGTTTACAAAATCGCCGCGTACAAAAAATTAGCAGAAATCAGTAATATTAAATTTGCTCATGTGCGAGTTTTTCTATGAAAGTTTATTGTACAACTGGACATTTGTTTGGATTATATTATATTCTTACTTTTATTTTTAGGTGTTATTGAAACTGTTTTAAAATTTAGTCCTGGCATAAAATAAATTTTTCACATGTAACACGCAAATACGTGCATTTAAAACAGAAACAACAACAGGTAAAAAATAAGCGAACGCCTAAAAAATAAGAAATTTATGATACTGGCGAAAGTCGTATCTTGGTTCCTAACCATCACTCTAACTTGATGACCTTTTCCTGAGTATATCTGCTTCTTTAAATATAACTACCTTTTACCTGCTTTTAGAAAAATTAAAACTGCTCACAAAGAAGTTTTATCTGACTTGAGAGTGGTTTTTTCTGCCTCCTAAAAACATTTAAGGTTGTTTTTTGGGGTGGCTTTACTTGCCTCCTCCTAGGTGTTTCTAAGCATGCCTCCGTTGCAGTTTTACAACTTGTTACTTTTCTCCAGCACCCTGATGAAAGGATTGAAAACCGTAATTATGGAGAATCACGACGGTTAATTTGATTTACGCAAAGGTCTTGAAAACAATTGGAAATAATTTGTATAAGACCGGAAAAAATGAGGAAGAAACAAAATATGCACAACCAGCTATCTTTAAAAAAAATGTTTTATGTTATTTTTGAGTGTTATGATCGTGTTTTTTTTGTTAACCAAAGTCCTATACAAATTATTTTTAAATCTGCTCAAGACCTTTGTGTACATGGAATTAACCGTCGTGATTCTTCATTGGAATAAAAATTTGTTTTTCCAAAACAAATAGCAACTTAAAAAAAAAAGAATTTTTTAAAAAAAAATTAAACTTTTTAAAAAATTTACTGTTCTTTGGTACTCTGACACAAAGAATCACAATCAGTATAAAATCAACGTGACTCTGACTCATTTTGTTTGGATTATTTGTGTGTTAAGATATAAAAAGAGTCACAGTTACGAGCATAGATGTTTTTGGTAGGGTCCGCTAGGGGGGTCCACCCACGGGTGGAAGGCCAAATTTTTTAGGAGGGGTCCAGGGGGTCCCACCCCCCTGGCCCTGGCTGTTTAGGGAGGTCGACCCCAGGTGCAAGATTTCAATTTTTTTTTGGAGGGGTCAGGGGGGGTCCGATTTTTTAACACAGTTTTTTAAAATCAATAATTTAAATGTTTTAGGTCTAATATTGAATTTTATATACTAAAACAGCCTATTTCGACATAAAAAGTGTATTTAAACACTGTTTTTAACTAAGCTGAGGTGTGAACATAGTATGTCAGCTGTGAAATATTGATTTTATGCCAGGACTCTTTTGTGCTGCCCTCAGCGCTCACAGAGCTTGGGCGCATGAACGCATTTTCTTCAGGACTCTTTTGTGCCGGCTGCGATTTTTTTCAGGACTCTTTTGTGCCGGGACTCTTTTGAAGGTGAGCCCCAAAAATGGTGAAAACCTAATTTTTAAACAAAAACTACTGAAAATTTGGATTTGTGTGACTTTAATACTGAAAACCCGCCATTCTCTTTTTCATAGGCATTCTTTTTTTTTAAATTAATTTTTACACAATTTTTAACACAGTGTTAGTGTTTTGCAGTGCATACGTTAACTTAACGTGAAATGCACTACACAAAAAATAGGTATTCGCAACAAGAAAAATCTCTGCGTAAGAAATCAGTGGTATATGCACAGAGAGTCGCGTACGTTGGAAATTATACGTTTTTTCTTGCACAATTTTATTTAAAAATTTAACTCTTAATTGGAAATTTTCTTGGGCCAAAGTTTTTGATAAATCTACAGAAAGTACAAAAACAAAGAAAAGTAGTGCAAAATTACAGAAAAAAATTCATTGCTAAATTTTAGGTGACATTGATTTTATGATTTTTTGCTAAAAAATAAGTTAGCTGATTAAAATCATTAAACCTAACAGCTTGAAACAAGCTAGAAGGCAAACATAGTCTTTTTTTTTTTTTTTTTTATTTTAAAAGGTTTATTGGAAATAATAATAGCGTACAATAACAAATATCAACACGATTATAAAACTATTAGTATCACTTGCACTAGTAGATACCATACAAAATATTACAAAACAGTATAATGTAACATATACATAATAACTTTATCACTGATTTCGTGTACAATATTGGATGTACACATTAGCGTGTGTTGATATTTGTCAAACCTTTCTTTTTGAATAATAATTATAAAACCTTTTTTTTTTTAATTTTTATTTTTGTATTTTTTAATTTCGTTTTTAATTAATGTTAGTCGGGTAAAACAGGGCTAAAGGTATAATTTATTACCAGTTTTTCCATTTAAGTAATCTTTCATCTTTTGATTTTGTTAGTTTGATTGCAGTATTTATTGTTTTGATTTTCGTTTTCACAAAGTTTTCAAAAGCACAGAAGCTTGGATTTGTATCCTCATTTTTTTGAATATGAATAAAATATTTTAACCAAAGAGCATATTCTTGCCATTTTTTAACTATTTCATTGTCACTATTTTGTAAAAGTATGCAATTTTCTATCGAAACAGTAAATGTTATTTCTTCTTTCAATCTGAAATATTCTGTGGCCTTTGTCCATATTTCATTTAAAGATGGACATTTTAAAAAATAATGTTCGAAGTTGTCTATTAATGGTACGTTTTTACAGAAGATACAGAATGGAGAATTTACTATTTTATATTTATAGAGCCACTCCCTGCAGCTTATTACTCTATGTAAGATTTTAAATTGTAGAGTTTGAAGTTTTGTTTCTGAGGTTATTGTTCTTATATCTATAAAGTTTTCTGTCCAGAAGGCCCATTGTTGTTCCCCTATTATTTCATTCCAGTGCTTAATTGATGCTGGGTCTTCTGTTTGGTTTATAATAAAATATTTTTTTATTTCTTTGTATGTATTCAACTCTTTCCATTCTGGTACGTGGTATCTTTCTTGGGTTATTCCAGCTTTGAGAATGTCTCCCCACACGCGGTTGACTACTACTTTAATTTGATTATAATGTATTTGATTGAATTTTTTAAAATTGTAGATTTTTTTAACTACTGGAAATGGCTTCCAATTTCGTTTTTCATCGAGAAAATTTTTTATTTGGTCACAGTTTTTTGTTACTAGCTCATGATGATAAACTGTTTTATTGTCTATCAATAAATACTTATTATTGTTTATAGTTATAGTTTATAGTTAGAAGGCAAACATAGTCGCTTGTACCCGCAATAATTTAATTATTTTACCTTTTACAATTTAAAAAGTATTTTTTTAATTTAAAAAAGTGCTAATAAAGGTTTAAAAATGTTCTAACAATTTAAAACAAAAAGGTGCGTTTTAACCCCTCCTGTGTGTTTAGACCGAAAAATGTTGAATACAGGCATGTAAGTGAAGTTCTAAAAGAGGTTTCTCAAAATAATATGCTTGAAGACTGGCATTTTTTAGATTTAGAGTTACAATTCTAAAAATATCAACATATTCGATTTATTGTGATATGAAGAAATTTCGCTATTGTCAGTTCCTTTAACACGTTTTGGTTTTTAATTCAAAACACACACCACATATAAAAATGCTTTAACTCGGTGTTTCTGTTTTTTTGTTTTTTTTTTTTTGTTTTTGTTTTGTGTGTTTTTTTTTTAAGAAGAATTATTTTTTTTTTTTATTTTAAAATTTTTTGATGGCCCCTGCTCTATTTGTAGAGCATTTTTTAAAAGTAATAAGAATGGTTAGTGAAATTAAGTATAATATTGCTTTAAACTTCAATATATTTCTAATACTTACGTAAAGTGTATACTACTGTTGTAAAAAGTTACATTTACTTTTACTTAAACAAATAAAAGTAACGAATTTCTTATTACTTTTACTTTTACTCGACTTTTAACCCTTTGGGATTTTTTTTCGTCCAAAAACCGCTGCAAATCTGCAAAAGGTATATTGCGTCAGTGCTGCAGTGTGTTAAACTCTGTGGCTCTTGACGATCGTTGACGAAGTATTACATTGAGCAGCAGTGGCGTGTAAAGTGTTAAAGTTTATGTAAGGCCGTCTCTGACTGAGGAACAGAGAGTCTGTCAAATGAAGTTGCCTGGCAAACTTCGGGACCTAAGAGAGTAGAACAAAAAGATTTCACTTCGGTATTCTACTGATGGTGATCCCTTTTTGTTTGACATCACTCTCAAGGCACCCCTAAAGGTTTCAAAATAGGATATTTCGCGACTTGATTACCATTATAGTAAACTAAAGCTTATAACTAGTATAAAAATTTTGTGTATGAATGCAAGAAGCCTTGCTAACTCCTTATACAAGCTTTATGTTCTGATTTCAGGAGATAGTCTTAAGTATGGTGCTGTTGATATCAGCTTTATTTGTAAAACGTGGCTCACTGAAACAACTTCAAACGCGATGATTATCAAAAACAGAGAATTTAATGATTATCGAAGAGATCGACAGCAGCAGCAAGGAGGTGAAGTAGTTCTATTAATTAAAACTTTTTTAGAGTAGTTGAAGTTAAAATTGAGGAAGATTATGATGCAATAGAATTAGTAGCGGTTGAGATTTTACTACAGAAGCCATCTAAACTGATATTCATTGGTATTTATAGAGAACCTAGTACTAGCAAAGAAAAAGAAAATCTAATATTTGAGCTAATTAGGAATTTAACAAAAAACTTTGTAGGAACCATTGTTTTACCTGGAAATTTCAATCTGCCAGGGGTAGAATGGTCTTCAGACAAATTTACTCAAATTAAACAGCCGAAGAGGCTCAAAGTGCAGCTTACACTCGCCACGTAATTATAAACAAGAAAAATTCAAAAAACTTTATTAAATGGTCTATAAAAAACAAAAGAGTTCGTTACCATAAAACGCTGCTCATTGATTTTTATTGTAATTAATTTAAGCATCTGTTAATATTAATCGTTTTAACATTAAGTTATTTCTTCACAACTCTTTTGTGTCAGTACTGTTTTGAGTCAAACGCAGACTTTGAAAACGTCAATACATTACTCTTTTGAGCCACTACTTTTTCGTGCCAGTACTGTTTTGTGTCAGAGTCGCGTTGTGTAGCAAACGCAATTCACACAGTACTTTTATGTGCCGTGCTGTTTTTTGACAGTACTGTTTTGTGGCGTACGTTTTAATGCGTACTCTTTTGCGAAACCCGGGAGTGTTTTGTGGTACTGTTTCGTGCAGTACTCTTATGCCTCGGCCCCGTGAAGTTACACTATGAACAAATCTAGAATGGTGCTGATATGCACAATACTCTTACACACTGATATGCATAATGTTTGAATGAAATTGTAAGTAAAATTATCAGGAAGACAAATGTGCAAGGGAAAAATTATTTTAGTCCAAGGAAAATAAATATTTGACAACTTTTTTTAAACTTTTTTTTTGTAAAAGTTATGGCTTATAACTATAAATTTTGAATCCTAAAAAACGTGCTACCCCCAAAACGACTTAAGCATATTTGGCCTAGATTTTAATGTTTTTCTAAAAGATAATTAATTATATTTATGTGATTTTTAATATTTAATTATAGCCTGAGTTATTTTTCGTGTTTTATCAATAGCGCCCACGGTATTATTTATCACTGTAAACATGTTTATAAAAAAACAAAATCGTTTGCATTAAATATAATTAAATAATAAGACCAACCAGTAAACATGCCAATTAGATTTACTATCTTTTCTATTCTTTAAATTACTGATTTGTTACTGTCTAAATGCTAGCTGCATTAAAATATTGTAAGGACAATTAAAACGATAAGGAACTTAAAGCCATAAGAAATTTTTGGGAACTTAAAGCCACGAGTAATGGGAATTGGGAACCTTTAGAAAAAAATTGGATAGGGGTTAGATTTAGGTTTCGCTTAACATTAGGTAAACGTTTTAGCGATTTTTACTTTTGGCTTCAAGTTCCCTATTTACGGCTCAAAGTGCCCCATTTGCGGCTCTAAGTTCCCTATTTTTTGGCTTCAAGTTCTAGTTCCAAATTTCCAAAGCTCCATCGACCCTAAGCCAATTAAAATGGATTAAAAACAATAAATAATTTTTAAAAAATTGTCCATCAATATAGTTCCAAACATTTACCAAACCAAATCAACATATCTCGACAATCGCTAATGTCAGATTAACTTTAAGTCGGAATAAACTTTTAGCATACCACCACCCCTGGTCTGAGTTTGAATTTGGTCTCTGGTTATAGCAGTTACGAAGACAAAAAGCTAAATTCGCACCGCACTTTTAAGCAATATTAAAATAATGTAGTTGAAGGAAATTGTCTAGATTTTATTTCAAACCGACATGTTTAGGACTAATTCCTTAGTCCCTTTTTAAGGCTATTTTACATTTGTTAGAATCGCAGAACCAAATTTAAATAAATAAAAGAATATAATTTTAATTTTAAATTGACTAGTAAAAATATTCATAATTTAAATCAGGTTAGTTTAAGCCTTCCAAACAAATGTTAACGGCGCTTACCAGGAGAAGGATAAAACGGCACACAGTAAAATAAAACAAAATAAAATAAAACAAATAAGGTTCTGCGATCCTAACAAATGTAAAATAGTTTTGAAAAAGGACTAAGGAATTAGTCGGTTTAAAATAAAATCTACACAATTTCCTTAAACTACATTATACACAAACAGAATGGTGCAATTTTTTATTCAACAATATTAAAAAAAGATTTTTAAAAACTAAAATTTAAAAGAATATTTTTATTTTCAAGAAATGATTCTGAATGACATATTTTTCTTTTTTCATTATTTATATGGCGTTGCGTTTTTATTAATTAAAATTACAATGTTTCTGCAGTAATTGCTGATTTAAAGAATTAATAAGCACTTATTTTAGGTTAATTTATAATGGTAACTAAAGTTTTCCGCGAAATAGATAATTAGAGCTTTTTTATTTTAAAATATGCAATGTTGACATTTAACATGCAATCAACATGCAAAAATGTTTGTTATGATGAACTCCTTTTATTACAAAAAATAAGCTAATATTTCCAGGGCGAATAACTTGCCAACTTAATTGTTAGCAGCCAAATTTGTATGTTAAAAAATTCAAAACTTTATTATTATTTGTTTACATTAAAGTTAGATATAAACAAGCAATAAAAATTATAAAAAAGAAGCAAAAATGCAGCACATTATTCAATACTTGATTTAATAGTGATAGTTTTTTGTAGCTCAGTGGTAGAGTGTTGGTTCACATTGGTGTGAAAAGTGTTACGTGACAACGCGTTCACAACACAACGACAAGTCAAAACTTATTGAAGTAAACGTGCAGGGAACGTGCTGTGATTTGTTAATCTAGTGTAAATCAGGTCTGTTTTGTAAGAAAATTTTTTGGACACGACACTTCTGTTAATTACGAATTTCTTTGGAACAAATGCTGACTGCCCTTTTAAGTGAATTATCGATAAAAAGGTTGTTAACGTCAAAACTGGCTAAATAAAAATCGTGAGATGAAACGTTTGGAAAGGATAACGATGATCAGTCTTGGGAAATGAAAATAAGTCTGAGATAGTGTACTGATTTACTGTGCAGGAACTATATGTTTCGCGAAGCTAAAACAAGAACTATTTGTTTCCCGATTTTAAAAAATCCATGACTCTCGTTGGTGTCTATCGACGAGAGAATCGGTCTCAAAAGATCATTTTGTTTGTGAATCTTAGCTAAACCGTACAAACATCCCGGTTACGATTCAGATCCAGTTTGAGATAACGAGTTAAAACTAAAATAAAACCACATTTATTGAACTGTCAAATTCCAGTTTTTAGATCTATGGTTCCACCAGTGATTCCATTAGCGATGGACCGGAGCTATAGGTGTAGGCTAAAGTTAACGCTTAGGCTAAAATTTGGGTTTTAATAATTTTTAACATTTGACTCTAACCCCCTTGTGACTCCAAATTTCATCGTTATAGTTTCAGATTTGGGTCTATGTTTTTTCAGTTTAACCTGTTCTCGTGATTGTTTTCTCCTTGGTTACAACCGTGAAACCTTTGTATGACCTATGTTGTACTTCCGTCATACATATTTTTTTGCGCGAGTAGTGCCCAGTGAGCGAGCAAATTGAAATGGTTAAAGCCGTACCGTATAACAATATGCAGATTTTTCTTAGGGATACGGTGTATTACGTGGGATATTTCATATTGCAAAAATTTGCATAGTGCTACCGTACAGCATTAACCATTTCGATATGCTCGCTCACTGGGCACTATTCGCGAATAAAAAATTATATATGACGGAAGTATGACATAGGTCATGAGTTAAATTTACCGCGGTAAGGTTTATGTGCGACATTTTTCATACAAAAATACCACCACCGTGAGACGAAGGTTATTCCTTTGTCGTAAGAAGGTTTCACGCTTGTAACGGGTGAAAAGGCCATTACGGTAAATGGTTAAATGACCCCACGACGTAGTTCACATTAGAATGATATGTGCCAACACATTTACATGGTGTCATTAACGTACAGAAAACGTGCTGTTCTGGGGTAGATCAGCACTGAGGTTTTTGCAAGATTGTGCAATTTTATGAAGTTAAATTTGGACTGGATTTTCCTTTGGTTTTCGGTAGAGTAAACAGCATGCAGCGTAATGCGCAAAGTATTACATTAAAATTCCGAAAACCATTTTATTTGTACTAATACATTTATAAATCTTGACCCTATTTATGCCTGGAAATCAATTCGGTCAATGCCGTGAGCGTAAAGAGGTTAGATTTTTATAATATACTGTCGCGCTTCAAAAGTGGACGATTTTACTGCAGAGAAACACCAATTTAATAGCGCAGCTAACAAATTACACAGAAAAGCTTGCCTTCACGGAGTTAGGCAAGTTAATTTTAAGAATTTTAAACAATAGTAGTTAGTTAACATTGGAAAACCTGGGCTTATCTAAGTGGCTTTTGAAATCTAATTTTTTATCAAGAATGATGTTTAATTTTTCGCTATTTCCTTAAAAAACGGTCTATTGAGATTATAAATGTTTGGTACTATATCGATAGACAATTTTTTTTAAATTATTTATTGTTTTTAATCCATTTTAATTGGTTTAGGGTCGATGGAGTTTTGGAAATTTGGTACTGGAACTTGAAGCCAAAAAATAGCGAACTTAGAGCCGTAAATGGGGCACTTTGAGCCGTAAATAGGGAACTTGGAGCCAAAAGTAAAAATTGCTAAAACGTTTACCTAAGCCTAAGCGAAACCTAAATCTAACCCCTATCCAATTTTTTTTTCTAAAGGTTCCAAGTTCCCATTACTCGTGGCTTTAAGTTCCCAAAAATTTCTTATGGCTTTAAGTTCCCTATCGTTTTAATTGTCCTTACAATATTTTAATGCAGCTAGCATTTAGACAGTAAAAAATCAGTAATTTAAAGAATAGAACAGATAATAAATCTAATTGGCATGTTTACTGGTTTGTTTTATTATTTTAATTATATTTAATGCAAACGATTTTGTTTTTTTATAAACATGTTTACAGTGATAAATAATACCGTGGGCGCTATTGATAAAACACGAAAAATAACTCAGGCTATAATTAAATTAATTAAAAATAACATAAATATAATTAATTATCTTTTAGAAAAACATTAAAATCTAGGCCAAATATGCTTAAGTCGTTTTGGGGGTAGCACATTTTTTAGGATTCAAAATTTATAGTTATAAGCCATAACTTTTACAAAAAAAAGTTCAAAAAAGTTGTCAAATATTTATTTTCCTTGGACTAAAATAATTTTTCCCTTGCACATTTGTCTTCCTGATAATTTTACTTGCAATTTCATTCAAACATTATGCATATAAGTGTGTAAGAGTATTGTGCATATAAGCACCATTCTAGATTTGTTCATAGCGTAACTTCACGGGGCCGAGGCATAAGAGTACTGCACGAAACAGTACCACAAAACAGTCCCGGATTTCGCAAAAGAGTACGCATGAAAACGTACGCCACAAAACAGTACTGTCAAAAAAACAGCACGGCACATAAGAGTACTGTGTGAATTGCGTTTGCTACACAACGCGACTCTGACACAAAACAGTACTGGCACGAAAAAGTACTGGCATAAAAGAGTAATGTATTGACGTTTTCAAAGTCTGCGTTTGACTCAAAACAGTACTGACACAAAAGAGTATTGAAGAAATAACTTAATGTTAAAACGATTAATATTAACAGCTGCTTAAATTAATTACAATAAAAATCAATGAGCAGCGTTTTATGGTAACGAACTCCTTTGTTTTTTATAAACCATTTAATAAAGTTTTTTGAATTTTTCTTGTTTATAATTATGTGGCGAGTGTAAGCTGGACTGTGAGCCTCTTCGGCTGTTTAATTTGAGTAAATATAGCTTTGACCGCGCCTACTAAAGGTACTTTTTAAAACTTATTTTTACATTTCTAAATTTTTTTTACATTTTTGTAATTTACTGGTAGCTAAACCGCGGGTTTTTCCTGTTTATAAAAACTAAGTTATCTTTAGAAAACGAAATTCAAAATAACCAACAAATTACGCTGCATTACTAATGTTCCTTTCTACCATCCGGAGTTTGCTCATGTTGCTTCCAGGTTACTCATGTTTAAATGAACGATTTCAACAATTTTCCGACAGTTTCTCTAAAGTGTCTTAAAGAAGAGCTTAGGTAACTTCACTAATGTTCCTTTACCAAAATTTAAGTGTGTTACATTTTGTCGTTCGGTCAAGGACATTTTGTCGTTTGCTCAGTGTACAGTGAGAAAGACAAACAGCTCATTTGCTAAACTAGATATAAAATGGTTTGAGCGTTTTTTACAGCATATTTTCAAACCAACATGTTTTTTAGATTGGGATTGGAAAAATTTAACCTAAAAACGAAAGTTTAAAAATTGGAAGCTATGCTGAGCATAAGTTGTTTTTAAATATATTTAATTTTTTATCTTTAAATTTTCAACTTATATTTTTTTATTAGTCAATCATCCAAAAAAACACAAACAAATTATCAGATAAAAGTCAAACATTTCTAATTTTAAACCAACGCCAGTTTTCGGTGCTCCCGAACGCCGATTTTCGGAGCCCTGAAGCACCTTAACACGGAATTCCACTTTATTTTAAAAATAATTTAGCATTTAATTAGAAAGTAGAATATCTTTTTTTTTAAATTTTGCGGATTAAAAGTTTCCAAACAATGATAAAAACAAAAAAAAATTGTAAAAAGTGGCTAAAATAACATGAACATTTAAAAAAATAAATTGGAGAATGAAAATAAGCATAATTCATTTAAGAAGCAAAGTTTTGGAGTTTTTTGTTTAAATGATCGTTTTTTCGGAGCATGATAGCTTAACCCTTTGGAATTTTTTCGTCCAAAAACCGTTGCAAATCCGCAGAAGGAATTCCGGGCCACCGCTGTCAGTCTTAAACTTTGCGAAGCGAAGGATATCGACCCCGAGTTTAATACAGAACAGGACTAGCGCGGAATCCCGTCTGCAGATTTCCAATGGAATGAATATCAAAAGGTTAATAGCGCAGGAACATAACTAAAAAACTGTTTTATAGTTTCGTTAAAAAACAAAAAAAAACTCAAATAGATTGTTATTTCCACCAAATAAATTTTTTAGCAAAAGTTAAAATGTGTTTCATTAGCATTTAAGAACACGATTAAAATTAAAAAAAAATTTTTTTAATCAAGATAAATTCGAAATACCCGTTTTACTACGCGATAATTTGTATAAACCGTTAGTGTTTACTTCTAATTGCCCAACCACAAAAGAAAAAATAAATAAAACAAAAATACTTACATTTACCATGGTTTAAAAAGTAATACTTTAATATGCGCATATTGAACTTTTAAATATACCGATTTCCATTTGGCTCAGTCAAATCTGATAGTTCTTGCACGCAGGCCCTGTGCCAGGAGGGCAGGTGGTCCATGTCCCCTCTTTCTGGGTTTGCCGGGATAAAAATAAGGAAAAGGGAGAAGGTCCAGGGGGGGGGGTGGGGGGAGGTAAAAGCGAAGGTAACTCCATTATGAACCCTGCTTCTCCCTACCTCTTTTCCTGGGGTATGCTAAAAGTTTTGAGATTCTGCCGGCCTGGCTGCTTTGAATTCAAAGTAAATAGGTATTTTTAAGCCCCGTTTTTGCTCATTTTTAATGCTAAATCAAAAAATGTCGCCTCCGGCGGCTAAGGGGACACCTCCCATACCCCCCGACAGACGCTTCGCGTCCGCTTGGCACCGCTTTACGGCGCAAAATGCGGGGCTCACTTGGGACTCAATCACTCACGTCAAAAAACGCAAAAATCTTGGAGCTCACTTTTGCTTACTTTTTTATCTTCTTGTGTGTTCTATCCGTATCTTGTCTTCATTTTACCACTTTTATCTGCGCGTTTTAATATTTATTTGTAGTTTTTTACTTCTCTTTTTCTTTTCTGCTGTAAATCTATATCATCTATTTAAATTTTTAACTTTCATGTAGTTTTGTGTACCTTTTGTCTATTTCACTAATTTTGTTGTATATCTTTTTGTAATTTATTTGATTTGATTTATGTTACTTTTAAAGTAAAAAAACCAAATTCAACTCCAAGTGAGTATAGTTTGTGGGTGGTTACCCGAGGTAAATTGCATCTGCATAATTACATAAATTGTTAATTTGTAATTGCATAAATTGTTTGTGGTTGGTTAAACGGTGGTTTTGGGAGTCCTACCGTATTCGCTTGCTTTCTAGGGGGTAGACCAGAAATGGAAAATTTTGAAATCTAGAAGAGGGTCAGGGTGGGTATGGTTTCAAAAACAAAATACTTTTGGGGTGTCCGATTTAAAATTCTGAAGGGGAGTGAGGTTAAATAAATTTTAAAATTTTTCAGGAGAACTGGATTTTTGTCTAGAAGGGGGTCCAAAATTTTGTGGTTAAGGTGGAAGGGGTGGACGCCAGCCTACCTCCCCTTTTACTGATATAAATCTTCTAAATAATCATGTTTATGGTTTGGTGAGAACGCTTAAAGTTTTTTTGATTTGTCATTTTATTGGCAAAAGCTAACGTTTTGCCGGGTCCATACTTTTTGCCGAGCTTTTGCCAACTAATTTCGGCGCCCGGAAAAAATACATTCTGCAAAATATTTTCAGAAAGAATATCTTCTGAAAGACTTTTAAATTCTCAACTAAAGAAAACTTTTTTTTCCTAAGCTCAAGCGAAACCGTAAAATCAAGCTAAAACGACACGAGTACACAACGTAAAGCCAAGAATGCGTCTTATTCTTGCTTGATAATTCCTGCTAATTCCCATGCACTTACTTGTCAGTCACTTCATTTTTACTTTAAATACAGTTATAAAACTTTCTTATTGTTTGAATATTATTTGTTTTTTTTTTTGTGTTTTTTTTTGTTTTTTGTTTTTTTTTTTTGTTTTTTGTTTTTCTTTTTTTTTTTTTTTTTTTTTTTTTTTTTTTTTTTTTTTACTTTTTTTTTTTTTTCTTTTTTTTGTTTTTTTTTTTTTGTTTTTTTTGATCTTTTTTATAAACGCTTTAGCTGTTTTTTATAATTTTCTTTATACCGTACTATATTCTTTAAGTCTCTTCTCGATTTATACTTCTTTATTTGTTTATACTTCTTATCCTGCTTTATTTTTGCTGCTTTTTGCTTATATTTCTTTTTTTATTTCTTTCTCTTTTGTGTCTTTTTGATCTTTTTTTCTTTTTCTTTTTTGTTTTTGTGACTTTATTTTGGCTTTTGTTCTGATATAATATTACACACTTATATGCATAATGTTTGAATGAAATTGCAAGTAAAATTATCAGGAAGACAAATGTGCAAGGGAAAAATTATTTAGTCCAAGGAAAATAAATATTTGACAACTTTTTTGAACTTTTTTTGTAAAAGTTATGGCTTATAACTATAAATTTTGAATCCTAAAAAATGTGCTACCCAAAACGACTTAAGCATATTTGGCCTAGATTTTAATGTTTTTCTAAAAGATAATTAATTATATTTATGTTATTTTTAATTAATTTAATTATAGCCTGAGTTATTTTTCGTGTTTTATCAATAGCGCCCACGGTATTATTTATCACTGTAAACATGTTTATAAAAAAACAAAATCGTTTGCATTAAATATAATTAAAATAATAAAACAAACCATTAAAAGAAGCATGCCAATTAGATTTATTATCTGTTCTATTCTTTAAATTACTGATTTTTTACTGTCTAAATGCTAGCTGCATTAAAATATTGTAAGGACAATTAAAACGATAGGGAACGTTTAAAGCCATAAGAAATATTTGGGAACTTGGAGAGCCACGAGTAATGGGAACTTGGAACCTTTAGAAAAAAAAATTGGATAGGGGTTAGATTTAAGTTTCGCTTTGGTTTAGGTAATTGTTTTAGCAATTTTTACTTTTGGCTCCAAGTTTCCTATTTTTGCGGCTCAAAGTGCCCCATTTTTACGGCTCTAAGTTCGCTATTTTTTGGCTTCAGTTTCCAGTCCGATTTCCAAAACTCCATCGACCCTAAACCAATTAAAATGGATTAAAAACAATAAATAATTTAAAAAAAAATTGTCTATCAATCTATTAGTACCAAACATTTATAATCTCAATAGACCGTTTTTTAAGGAAATAACAAAATTAAACATCATTCTTGATAAAAAATTAGATTTCAAAAGCCACTTAGATAAGCCCAGGTTTTCCAATGTAAACTAACTACTATGGTTTAAAATTCCTAAAATTAACTTGCCTAACACCGTGAAGGCAAGCTTTTCTTTGTAATTTGTTAGCTGCGCTATTAAATTGGTGTTTCTCTGCAGTAAAATCGTCCACTTTTGAAGCGCGACGGTCTGCTAAAAATCTAACCTCTTTACGCTCACGGCATTGACCGAATTGATTTCCAGGCATAAATAGGGTCAAGATTTATAAATGTATTTAGTACAAATAAAATGGTTTTCGGAATTTTAATGTAATACTTTGCGCATTACGCTGCATGCTGTTTACTCTACCGAAAACCAAAGGAAAATCCAGTCCAAATTTAATTTCATAAAATTGCACAATCTTGCAAAAACCTCAGTGCTGATTTACCCCAGAACAGCACGTTTTCTGTACGTTAATGACACCATGTAAATGTGTTGGCACATATCATTCTAATGTGAACTTAGCATCGAGTAGTTAACCATTTGCGTAATGGCCTTTTCACCCGTTACAAGCATAAAACCTCTTCAGTACAAAGGAATAACCTTCGTCTCACGGTGGTGGTATTTTTGTATGAAAAATGTCGCACATAAACCTTACCGCGGTAAATTTAACTCATGACCTATGTCATACTTCCGTCATATATAATTTTTTATTCGCGAATAGTGCCCAGTGAGCATATGAAATGGTTAATGCTGTACGGTAGCATTATGCAAATTTTTGCAATATGAAATATCCCACGTAATACACCATCTGCTAAGAAAAATCTGCATATTGTTATACGGTACGGCTTTAACCATTTCAATTTGCTCGCTCACTGGGCACTACTTTCGCAAAAAATATGTATATGGAACGGATAATGGTTGACAGTAGGACTCACGGTTGTAACCAAGGAGAAAACAATCACGAGAACAGGTTAAACTGAAAAAACATAGACCCAAATCTGAAACTATAACGATGAAATTTGGAGTCACAAGGGGGTTAGAGTCAAATGTTAAAAATTATTAAAACCCAAATTTTAGCCTAAGCGTTAACTTTAGCCTACACCTATAGCTCCGGTCCATCGCTAATGGAATCACTGGTGGAACCATAGATCTAAAAAAAAAACTGGAATTTGACAGTTCAATAAATGTAATTTCTCATTTCTCAGTTTTAACTCGTTATCTCAAACTGGATCTGAATCGTAACCGGGATGTTTGTACGGTTTAGCTAAGATTCACAAACAAAATGATCTTTTGAGACCGATTCTCTCGTCGATAGACACCAACGAGAGTCATGGATTTTTTAAAATCGCGAAACACATAGTTCTTGTTTTAGCTTCGCGAAACATATAGTTCCTGCACAGTAAATCAGTACACTATCTCAGACTTATTTTCATTTCCCAAGGCTGATCGTCGTTATCCTTTCCAAACGTTTCATCTCACGATTTTTATTTAGCCAGTTTTGACGTTAACAACCTTTTTTTGATAATTCACTTAAAAAGGCAGTCAGCATTTGTTCCAAAGAAATTCGTAATTAACAGAAGTGTCGTGTCCGAAAAATTTTCTTACAAAACAGACCTGATTTACACTAGATTAACAAATCACAGCACGTTCCCTGCACGTTTACTTCAATAAATTTTGACTTGTCGTTGTGTTGTGAACGGTAACACTTTTCACACCAATGTGAACCAACACTCTACCACTGAGCTACAAAAAACTATCACTATTAAATCAAGTATTGAATAATGTGCTGCATTTTTGCTTCTTTTTTATAATTTTTATTGCTTATTATTTTATATCTAACTTTGAATTTTTTAAGATACAAATTTGGCTGCTAACAATTAAGTTGGCAAGTTATTCGCCCTGGAAATATTAGCTTATTTTTTGTAATAAAAGGAGTTCATCATAACAAACATTTTTGCATGTTGAATGTCTACATTGCATATTTTAAAATAAAAAAGCTCTAATTATCTATTTCGCGGAAAACTTTAGTTACCATTATAAATTAACCTAAAATAAGTGCTTATTAATTTTTTAAATCAGCAATTACTGCACAAACATTGTAATTTTAATTAATAAAAACGCAACGCCATATAAATAATCAAAAAAGAAAAATATGTCATTCAGAATCATTTCTTGAAAATAAAAATATTCTTTTAAATTTTAGTTTTTAAAAATCTTTTTTTAATATTGTTGAATAAAAAATTGCACCATTCTGTTTGTGTATAATGTAGTTGAAGGAAATTGTGTAGATTTTATTTTAAACCGACTAATTCCTTAGTCCTTTTTCAAAGCTATTTTACATTTGTTAGGATCGCAGAACCTTATTTGTTTTATTTTATTTTGCTTTATTTTCCTGTGTGCCGTTTTATCCTTCTCCTGGTAAGCGCCGTTAACATTTGTTTGGAAGGCTTAAACTAACCTGATTTAAATCATAAATATTTTTACTAGTCAAATTAAAATTAAAATTATATTCTTTTATTTATTTAAATTAGGTTCTGCGATCCTAACAAATGTAAAATAGCCTTGAAAAGGGACTAAGGTAGTCCGAAACATGTCGGTTTGAAATAAAATCTAGACAATTTCCTTCAACTACATTATTTTAATATTGTCTTAAAAGTGCGGTGCGAATTTAGCCTTTTGTCTTCGTAACTGCTATAACCAGAGACCAAATTCAAACTCAGACCAGGGGTGGTGGTATGCTAAAAGTTTATTCCGACTTAAAGTTAATCTGACATTAGCGATTGTCGAGATATGTTGGTTTGGTTTGGTAAATGTTTGGAACTATAGTGATGGACAATTTTTTAAAAATTATTTATTGTTTTTAATCCATTTTAATTGGCTTAGGGTCGATGGAGCTTTGGAAATTTGGAACTGGAACTTGAAGCCAAAAAATAGGGAACTTAGAGCCGCAAATGGGGCACTTTGAGCCGTAAATAGGGAACTTGGAGCCAAAAGTAAAAATCGCTAAAACGTTTACCTAAGCCTAAGCGAAACCTAAATCTAATCCCTATCCAATTTTTTTTCTAAAGGTTCCAAGCTCCCATTACTCGTGGCTTTAAGTTCCCAAAAATTTCTTATGGCTTTAAGTTCCCTATCGTTTTAATTGTCCTTACAATAGTTTAATGCAGCTAGCACTTAGACAGTAACAAATCAGTAATTTAAAGAATAGAGAAGAGAATAAATCTAATTGGCATGTTTACTGGTTGGGCTGATTCCTTAATTATTTTTAATGCAAACGATTTTGTTTTTTTATAAACATGTTTACAGTGAAAAAGACAACCGTGGCCGCTATCTATAAAACACGAAAAATAGCTCAGGCTATAATCAAATATTAAAAATAACATAAATATAATTAATTATCTTTTAGAAAAACATTAAAATCTAGGCCAAGTCGTTTTGGGGGTAGCACATTTTTTAGGATTCAAAATTTATAGTTATAAGCCATAACTTTTACAAAAAAAAGTTTAAAAAAGTTGTCAAATATATATTTCCCTTGGACTAAAATAATTTTTCCCTTGCACATTTTTCTTCCTGATAATTTTACTTACAATTTCATTCAAACATTATGATCGAACACGGCGCCTTAAAAAATGAAAATATTACGGTTTAAACGCTTTCCAAAATATATAAGCAAAACCGGCAAAAAAATATAGCGGTTTAAAGAAAAACGCGTGAAAACACATAAAGTCCATAAAGGAGAAAAAAGTATAAACTAGTTTCGCAAAACAAAAAATGATCTTTTATGAAAAAAAAAATTAAGTAGTTTTTACGAATTTTAAACACACATTTGAACATACATAGTATGAAAAAGTGCTTGAATATGAATTTGCAATTTTTAAGCATTAATAAAAGATTTGCAATTTTTTGCTGCGCAGTTTCTAATATAATTTAATGCGCGGCCTTGGGTTAAAATAGTATTAAACAATCTAAAAACGGGGTTATTAAACAATATAAAAACAAAATTATTTACCTATGTTTAATTAAAAAGAAAATCTTTTAAGTTTGTTAATGTTTCGTCGACCACAATAATTTTCAAAATAAAACTTTAAAAAAATGTGGCTATGATTCGGAGTAACTATAGATAGAGTCTGAACCATCCCGGAACTTTATTACAAGCGAGAAAAAATATACATGGACAGAATTAACCAGGCAAACAGGTGGGAAGTATGAAAAGAGTAAACAGTAAAAAAGAGTAAAAAGTAAAGAAAGTTACCGCATTTTCTAGCTCTACGCGAACGAAATGCTCTCCAGCGGTGGCAAAGCCACCCAGTGTGAAGTCTTCGCGATGGCAATCCCACCGGTGGCGTTGCCACCGGTGGCATTTCCACCTAAAACCGGGCTTAATCTTTGCAGCTCCCGAGACCGTTATGCCCGTACTGTGATAGATATATTTTATCTGTGTTGTCGTTTGATTCTATTTTTTAAAATTTTTTTTCGCGGAGGTTTTGGTTGTACATATTCATGAGCTTTAACGCAAATAAACAAATAAAGTGAAAATCAGCACAGGATCATGGCCGTAGCTAGGATTTTAATTGAAAGAGGGATTTTTTGGAAAGGTTTTTAGACGTTCCCACAAAGGGGTCGGGAAGGGCGAGAGCCCCCCAGCGGGGTTAAGGGGCAAAGCCATTGTCAAGGGGGTCTGAGGTGCAGAATGCCCCCCGGGGTGCGAAATAAGCTCAAAAAAGGCACCAGAAAACCTAAATTTAAGTGCAGAATCCTGATTTATTTTCTCTTTTTTTAATAAATACAACAATAAAAGTTATAATTAAATCGTTTTAAGGCATTATTACCATTTTTACTTAAAAATGAATCTTTACTTTCTGTTTTTTGATACTGCCGCTGTTATGAAAATATTTTCAAACAAAATAAAAAAAATTTAAACTTATTGCACTAAAATGTTTTAAATTATGAATATTTTCTATTGTTGTGCATAAAAGGTTTGATGATCTTAAATTACTCTTGTTTTATTGTATTTTAGATACCGGTAGCTTTAATACATTGCAGAGTGTTAAGATGAAAAGAAAGTTTTTTCCTAATGTTTTTAAAAAACCAAAGGCTGATTTTTTGCCAAATTTTATACAAATTTCTGCCTTCCCAGAATTTTTTAGGGAGGATTAGTCCTCATTCCCCCCTGGAAACGGACTTGAAGTTATACGACTATTTCATACGACAATATGTTTTACCAAAAAAATGAAAAATGTTAATATTTTTTAATCAATGTGTTTCCTCAGAGAATGCTTAACAAATCTCTAAAAAACCAGTTTCTTATTACGATAGTCGAGCAATTGACCGAAAACATAGTCCGAAGGCACTGCGGAATTGTTCTTTAATTTCTCCCATTTTTCTGCATAGTCCAAAGCGTGGTCATCATTTTTGCGACGTTGAAATGTCCGAAAAATACACGAAGTATTGGTTCGCAGTATTAGTTTTCCATCTTCCACATAAACCGGGTTCATTTTCTGACCACACGTGAAAGGCGGCGTTTCCTTGATATGATTTTTTACGCTGTCGTGAAACGGATGAAGATCGGGGATTTTACATTTCGCACTTTCATTACTGTCACGTTTTTTACTTGGCTGGCTTTGTGGAATTTGTACATTAATAATGTCATTTGAGGAGAAACCAAAACGATTATCTGTTAAAGAAGAAACTGCG
Source organism: Microlaimidae sp. YZB2_3 (assembly GCA_030248175.1). Lineage (NCBI taxonomy): Eukaryota > Metazoa > Nematoda > Chromadorea > Desmodorida > Microlaimidae > Microlaimidae sp. YZB2_3. The sequence continues at coordinate 2,473 of JASAMX010014000.1, read as the reverse complement.
AATGAATTTTATGTTAAGTTAGTATGTTTACTCTCTGTTTTTTTTTAGCGATACTGGGAAAAAATTTTTGTTTAAGCTCTTATAACTTTTGAACGCGCCGCGATCAATATGCAAATATCTCGCGTTAAGGTCCTTGTATTTCTTTGCTACCTCCTGAAAAAAAATTTTTTTCAAAAATTTGGGGGGATTAGCCCCAAAATTGCCAAAATTTACGGTCGATTTTTTTCGGCCAAATTTCTAACTTTTTACCATATGGAGTTTTTCGTCTGAAAATTTTTTGGCAGATTGCGCATACTTTTCTGAGCTCAAAAATATATAATTTGTTAGGGGTAATCTACCTGGGTTGGGTACCCCAAGAGGTTAAAGGGGGTCAATTTCACGATTTTTGCTAAAAACCTTTGTATGGGGGACACCAAATGCATATATTGGAATCATTCTCAAAAACTATTAGAGCCACAGGCTTGAGACGGGGGGATTTATGCGGAAATTTAAGTCCGACATTTTGGTGATAGTCTCAAAAAAATCTTGATGCCCTAAGGCACTGCAATGGCTGACCCCTAAACAAAACTTTTAACAAGAGCCCCGCTTGCATAGGCGAGTGATATCTGCGTTTTCAAAGCTCTCGGCATGCTGATTTCAAAAATGTATAAAGAATTTGCTCTAAATGGTTGGGTAACTAAAATCAACCCCTTTTTATCCCCAAAATTAGTAAGGGGTGATTTGTTTGTTTTATCATTTATAAGCCGTGTTTATATCCGTTTAAAAGCTCTATGCGTGCTGATTTTAAAAATATTAATTTTAGGCTAAAATTTTTAAAAAATGCTACCAAATACCCCAGATTTAAAAAATGGTAATTTTGTAATTTTTTATATTCAGTGACGTGTTCATACTCATATGAAAGCTATCAACGCACTGATTTCAAAAATATATAGTTTATTAAGTTTTGTCTCGTGGTTACCCATTTGTGCACCCATCAGTGTACCCCTAAATTCTTAAGAGGTGATTTTATTATAATACTTTCATGATTATACTCATATCAAAGCTCTTGACACGCTGATATCAAAAAAATTATTTTCCACTCGATTTACCCAATGGTTACCATTTTTACAACCGAAATGTACCCCCAAAAAATTTTTGGGGGTCATTTTTACATATTTATTGTAATACCGTTTTGTTTGTAGTCATATTAAAGCTTTCGACACGCTGATCTTAAAAATATAAATTTCAACTCGATTCACCCAATGGTTACCATTTTTGCAACCCATAATGTACCCCCAAAAATTTTTAGGGGGTCAGTTTTATATATTGTTATAATCCCTCATGTTTATACTCATATCAAAGCTTTAGACACACTTATTCAAAAATATAAATTTCAACTCGATTCATCTAATGGTTACCAATTTTACAACCCATGATGTACCCCCAAAAATTTTAGAAGGTCTTTTTTTATATATTTATTATAATACCTCATGTTTATACTCATATCAAAGTTCTCGACACGCTGATGTCAAAAAAATTATTTTCAACTCGATTCACTCAATGTTTACCATTTTTTACAACCCATAATGTACCCCTAAAACTTTTTGGGGGTACATTATGAGGTTGTAAAAATGGTAACTTGGGTGAATAATGTAAAATTTATATTTTCGGAATAACGTAGTCTAAACTTAATATGTGATAAAACAAAACGGCATTACAATAAATATGTTAAAATGACCCTGAGAAATTTGGGGGTACAAAGAGGGGTCTTTATTTTGGTTACCCGACCATTTAGAGCAATTTTTTATTTTTTGAAATCGACACACCAAGAGCTTTAAAATGATATATTACTCGCCTATGTAGAGGTGCTGTGTCAAAAGTTTTTAGGATCAGGCCATTGCAGATGCCTTTAGGGCATCGAGATTCTTGAGACTTCTCACCAAAATGTTGGATTTAAATTTCCGCATAAATCCCCCAGGTCTCAGGCCTTTGGCTCTAACAGTTTTTGAGCATGATTCCAAAATATGAATTTGGTGTCACCCATACAAAGATTTTTAGCAAAAACAGTGAAATTTACCACCTTTAACCTCTAGGGGTGCCCAACCGAGGTAGATTGCCCCCCTAACAAATTATACATTTTTGACTCAGAAAAGTATGGGCAGATCTGCCAGAAAATTTTCAGACGTAAGGCCCCATATGGTAAAAAGTTACAAAGTGGGCCTAAAAAAATCGACCGTAAATTTTGGCAATTTTCGGCTTAACCCTTACAAAATTTTTGAAAAAAATTTTTTCGGAAGGTAGCCAAAAGTACAAGGACCTTAACGAGAGATATTTGCATATCGATCGCGGCGAGTTCAAAAGTTATAAGACCGCAAACAACAAATTTTCTTGTCCACTTTTTCCAGTGTCGCTAGAAGAACAGGAGTCACGTAAAAACTTTAGTGTGTATGTGTGAGTGTGTGTGTGTATGTGTGTGTGTGTGCGTGTGTGTGCG
>JASAMX010013998.1:0-11482 GCA_030248175.1 Microlaimidae sp. YZB2_3 | reverse complement strand
AACCAGCAATAGTACTTTTTGCTTTATTACGTTTATTGTTTGTTTGTTTGTTTGTTTGTATCACTTCCATGGCAGAAGAGTGCAGATTATTCCAATCGCCTTTTCTTCGGCATGCCGCCAGGAGGAAGAGGTATGGGGGGTCTGCCTCCATTTTAAAACCTTCAGATTTTAATTATTACGTTTATAAAACATAAAAATAAATTGTATTCAAAACGACGTTTTAAAAAATTTTAAACAACTGGAATTATTTACATTACAAATTCATTAATGGTTGGAGGCAATTGTTTGCCGTGTTTTAAATTTTTCGGATAAAAACTTGGTTTATAAATATATAAAAGTTGTCTTTTTTCTAATGGCCTTACTTAGGTTTGAAAATACAAATAGGATATTAGAATAAATACAAATCAAATTTTTTTTAAAAATGTTTTATAATAAAAAGTTTTTACTGTAAATTACGACTTTTGTATATTTAAACTGTTTTACCACTTCTAATTTTGTTAATTGTTTGTAAAATACAAAATAAAATTTTCTTAAACAATGTTTTATATTAAAAAAGTTTTCACGATAATTATGACTGTTGTCGAAATAAACTGTTTGTCCACATCTAATTTTGTGAATTGTTGGTATCGCTTTTTGGACACTTGATTATGTAAATTGTTGGTTTGAAGTTTTGCAACGTTTTTTAAGAGTCCGATAAATTATCTTGATGTTGAATCTGATTGTCTTGTTTGTGTCTGTTTTACATTTGAGTTGGTAATTTCCTTGTGGAATTTGTGTGTGCTGTATTTGTGTCTGCAATTTTTCATGATGTGTTGCTTCTACATGTCTATGTTTTTTTCTTTTTTTATATTTTTGTATATAGATAATATGTTTGTTATGGCGTATGCGTTAAGGTGTTAATGACATAATGTTTGTTACTTTTTGGTATGTATGCATGGTTTCCCAAGTTCTAAATTCTTGTTTTGTGTACTGTACTTGCTTGATTTTTGTTAGTCGGCAAGAAACCTTTAATTAAGTTCTGGTTTTTCATTGTTAAGATTATCATTAGTCATTCTTTTTTTTATTTACAATAACCTTTTTTGGATATATTTTAAGTTTTTAAACCATATTATAACAAACGTTTCAATGTTTTTAACTAAAAACGCTTCAAAAATACACTCGTTTAATAATATTTTTTGCATATTTTGATTTTTCGTCTTTAATTCTCCGCCTTTTGTCGCAATTAAAAAAGTTCGCGATTGTTTACCAAAGAAGATTTAATACTTGCATATCAGCAAACATAAACCTGCTTTCTGTCACCTGAATCCTTCAAATAAATAACATTTCTTTTCATAAAATTCTTAAAAGAATATTTTTTTTTATGTTTTCTTTGCGTTTCTGGTTTTAAGTTTTAATAAAATTGAAAAGTGGGTTTATAAGATTTAGTTGTTAATTGATTCTGATTTAAACTTTTTCTGGAATACCGCAGAAACACATTAAGATTCTCGTATTACGGTTTTTTTCAAATTAAGATTCTCCTATTACACGGGGATAATCGTGCACGTTGCAAATTTCCTGTTGTTATAATATTCGGCGTAAATTTCCCAGTAAAAATATTCTTGTAAACAAGTACTTGCCAAAAACGAGCGATTTGGTTTCAATGACGTTTAGTCACGTTAGAACCCAACTAAACCAAGATATTTCCGGAGTTGAAAAGGAGTAATTTACGTTGATTGTGTTCGTAAAATTATTTTCTTCATAAAACTTAAAACTTCTGTTTTTGTTTATATATTAAATTAAAAATTTGCGGCCAAAATAAACAGGTAATTCCATAAATGTGCGGGCAGATTTTGAATTGCAATGCGTGTGTTTTTCCTATGCTTTTTGCTTTAAATTTATTTTGATATTTGATACCAAATTTAATTTGATATTTATACAAATATATCAAAGTATGAAGTTAAACAAATATGTTTACGACTGAGCGCGCAATAATCCAAAATAATTTAAAATGATTGAAAATTAATTCGGTTCTTGTATAACAAATTCATGGTTTTAAAATTTTTATGATCTGAAATTGCAGATGAATTAATTTTAAATGTCTAATATTAAATTAGTAGCAACGCTATTTTTGTGAAAGTTTGTACTAGGATTGCGGATTTAAATGCTGAGAGTTTTGTTTTTTGACATTTTGCTGGATTCATTCCCTTAAATTTATTTATTTTACGTTTTTCTTAAACCAAAACATACCAAAAACAACAGCCATACCGGGCGGCTTAAACTAAGTCGAAAATCCAGATGCATTTGCAGCACTGTTTTGAGTATTTAGCTGTTTTTCCCATAAATCTTTTGAAACGTTTTAGACAAAAATAAAAGTGGTTTAAAGAATATTTGTTTACATTTTCAGATATATTTTAGTGTTTTAAAAAAATAGTTAAACGATATTTATTGCACTAAAGGTAAACCCAGCGTGGCTGCAACAGTTGTTTGTTAGATTAAAAAATGCCCCCCCCCCATTAAGTACCCATTCAAATCACGAAAATCTGACGTCACTTTTTCAACCAATAAAGATTCATTTAATACATAGTATTTGTTTGATAAAGTGACGTCAGATTCTCGTGACTTGAGTGGTTACTAAATAGGGGGAATTTTTTAATCCAATGAACAACTGTTGCAGTCACGTTGGGTTTACCTTTAGTGTGTTTAGTTATTTATTTTTAAAAATTACCAAAATTTTTAATTTACAAAAAAAATTGATCAAAACACACAAAATACAAAATGAATTAAAATTGTCACTAAATTCTAATTTATTTTGTATGTTTTAATTCACTCTTTGTAAATTTCATTTCACCATATATTTTTTGACGTATTTATTATATACTTAACCGCGATATTTATTATTTGCTATTTACTTAACCTCGATATTTATTAATCTATGGTATTTTTTTAATTTCGCATTTATAATTATAAGATTTAGATGTAACTAACAATAAGTGGGGTTACAGCCGAAAGCTTTTATCAATAATGTCGATATCATTTATCAATAAACATTTTAACTTTTGTATATTTCCTGCTATTAAATCAAGTTTCGATTTGTTCCCAGCAAATCAAAAGCAAACTATATTGTTTTCTTTGGAAGTAATTTTTATTTTAAACAAGTTAATTTTGCTTTAATTTTTTAAAAGTATTTTAAACTGGCATAATTGTTCACAACTTTGCGTTTTGCGTTTTGTCTCTTGCTGTGTGATAAGTATCTTGCTTTTAACGCAGAAACTACAGCGCGTCTTGCGTCTGAATATTGTAGTCTTGAGAAACCAACGAAGTTAAAACTCAAAGTTTTACATTTAGAACCGCTGTCGCTTTTCCGATCTATGTTTTAGAATTTAGACAGTGTTGTTTTGCCAAAATAATAAAAAAAGGTTAACACTATTGCTTTTTAGGATATAACAAAAAACTAAATCCTAAAATTGTATTCTGTAACACTAAGGGACTAAGATATATAATGTGTAAGTGTATGTACGGTACTTCTTACGGTAAGAAACCGATATTTTGTGCAACAACTAAACAAATGTATCTTTAAAAAACAACTAGAAGTTTTAATTAAATTAAGTTTGTTTTCCTACAATTTCCTCTGTACGTCCGCTCTTTTGAATTCGGTCACAGCTAATTAAACTCGACAAACAAGTTTCAAATTTTATATTACATTATTGTTAATTAAATTTCAAATTATAGGAATTATGAATTATACAGGTGCTATAAAAAGAAGCCAATAGGCACATATTAACAGTAGGCACAATAGGCACATATTGTAGATATTTTTACAACCATTATGACGAAAAAAACATGCTTTATTTTTTTGAATTATCTCATTTTTACATAAATGTTTACATTGAATTGTAACCGTTTAGGGTATACGGGGTCTTCAGAGCCGATTCTAAGACTCGAGGACACGAGGGTACTGGACACGAGGGTACTGGACACGAGGGTACTGGACACGAGGGTACTGGACACGAGGGTACTGGACACGAGGGTACTGGACACGAGGGTACTGGACACGAGGGTACTGGACACGAGGGTACTGGACACGAGGGTACTGGACACGAGGGTACTGGACACGAGGGTACTGGATACGAAGATACTGGACACGAGAATACTGGACACGAGGGTACTGGACACGAGGGTACTGGACAGGAGGGTACTGGACACGAGGGTACAGGACACAAGGGTACTGAGCTAAGAAAAAATACGTTCGTCACAAATATGTAACTTTCTACAGCATAAGCTGAATTTAATAATGGTTGTTTGATTTGAATGCTAAGACAAATTACACGTTTTGAATTAAATTCTTTTTTAATGTAATGTAATAATAAAAATCTAAACCCACATAAATTCTTTAAAAACATTATACTATTTGCCAAACTAAATAGATACAAATTTCTAAAAGGCTATTTTACACATAATTTATGTACATTGTTTCGTAATACTAATGTTCAAAGCTTACTCCGGAACTCTGGAGTTCGGGAACTTACCTACTTATTAACTTACTTAAGTTTTGGTAATTTGAAAAAACCAAAGAATTAGTTTTATATTACAAAATCATGGATGCAATGAGAACGTCAACAAGTGATTTAATTTATTATGGTTTCTCATAAAACATGAAATCACATGAAAGCGAAGCGAATTGCGCAGTTGCCTGGGCACTTATCTTTTATTCAGGTTCTCTTTATCAATTTTTTTATCATAATAATTGATTTTTTAAATCAAACCATTGAAAAAACACTTCTGCACTAATAACGTTTGGAAAAATTTATTCCTAGAATATCTTTGCCAAAAGTAACTTCCCGTCTTTTTTGGCACTTTAGATTGCGGAATTCAGTTAAACAAATGTGTTAATTAATTTAAAACAATGCACACAAAATATGTTTTTAAAACCCGACACATGCAATTGTTAGATTTTTTATGTATGCTGTAATCAAAAAGACATATACAAACAATTTTTTAACATGCATTTTTTAGATGTTTTATGTATGCTGTAATCAAAAAAGACATATATAAACAATTTTTTATTTGAGTATAGAGTCGTATGTTTTTAATCAAACAGCAGAATCTTTGGCATTCTTTAATACCACATCATTAAACAAAACTTTGTATTTCCTAAGCCTAAGCAAAACACAAACATCAAGCTAAACTTTGTTATGATATTATGTCCTGTTTTTAATTTCCTCTATTCTCTTAATTATTTTCACAATAACGATTTTCCTCTAAACTATTTCAGTATGAATATTGACAACGCAATCAAAGGCCTAGGTACGTTTGGACTCTGGCACCTATGGGTGTTTTCTTGGCTTTTTTGGGGTATTTTTTGGATGGCGGCGGTTAATGTGGCGATTGTTTTTATGCAGAAAATACCGGATTTTGTTCAAAGAACGGCATTAGTAAACAACTCTGGATGGGAATTCGAAGATATATTAAATTTTTCGTAAGTTTTTTTTTTCAAAGTAGATATAGTTATTTGATTTACAAATCTATATAAAAGTACAAGCGGACCAAACAGTTTATCTTAATTTGGCTTCATGTCCACAGAACCCAGAATATACATACATAGAAAATGCTGCATTTAAAACGCCTTAATTAAGTAAAATTTTTAAAGAAAATAATTAGGTGACAACTAATTTCAAGATTAAATATATATCAAGATCGAATATATTAATTAACACGAAGCAATTAAAATATTAGGTAAAAATCAGATAATTTTAAAGATTAAATTCCTAATTTAGTTAGTTTTTATTTTGAAATAAACATTTCTGTAGGTAAAATTCCCGTTGTTGCGACTTTCGCCTTCTTCTATACTCCAATAATCGCTCAAAATTGTTTTTCGTTTTCTAAATCGACTAGTCAGCGTAATGGTAGCAGAAATCCTGTATGGGCACGCTCCCAACTTTACTTGAAGTTGTAAAATACGAAATGAGTTCGCAATTTCGCGAGTACGTATGCAATTTCACAGTACGCATGCTCTCTTCTGCGCGTGGGGATCACTGGCCGGAAACAAGTTGAAATGATTCATTTCACACTGCACCGTTAAAATATACGGCAGCAAGTATTTCACGGCAATGTTAAATGTCAACTTGCCACTAAATAATCTTAACCAAAATCGATTTTAAACGTATAACATAACAAAATTTAAACAAAAGTACAAACGTTGATTACAAAATGCATACATATACAATAGACTTCGCTACTCTAAAACCAATTATGGTTGAATTATATCTGGCTGAAAACTAGAATGCAGACATGAGGGGATCAATTAAAATTGTGCGGTAATGACGTTTTTTTTTTAAATAAATAGGAACGCAAAATTTTTTTAAATTCCACCTTTTCACAAAATATACAAAAATTAACCAAATTTAGCCCTTAAAAATTTGCATTTAGGTTTCCAATTAAGTAATTTGCTAAATAATTAATAAAATACAGTCTTTAATCTTTGTTATTTATCCGCTTTAGTGAAAAATTTTAAATTTTTTTGTTGTTAAATAGTCGATTCAATACTGTAAATATCGCGGTCAGCTAGATTTTATTTGCCTATAATATAAAATAATCTTATATTAGCAATGAGTTTTTAAGTTTTCATTAAAAACAGGTAAAATAATGTGTTTTTTTTTAATAAAAACAGCAGAAAATTAAATCACGCCTATACGTTCTCAGCTACAAGTATTTTACCTATAACACAAATTTGATTTTAAAACTCTTACTTAACGTAAAATTTATGACAGACGGGATGAAAAGATTTGCGTTTTTATTTGGTTTTTAAAAAAAATTGAAAAGTATAATTTTTGAGATTACAACTAAACTGCTTGACCATAATAACACAAGATATATATAGTTGTTAGTAAATTACTCCAGTTCGCACCGGAGTGACATGTGACAACGCGTTCTCATAACGTTTACAAATTAATTAATATGTTTATAATTAAATTAAACATTATTAACTTTTCTTCTTAGGACTCCAAGAACACCGCAGAATAATCCAGACGCTTGTCGTTATTACGACTTATCATACGAAAAGTATGCAACTTACAATTTTTCAACGGCATGGAAATTACGCGAAGAAGAATATGGGAATTTAAGTTCCATTCCAATTTTGAAAACCAACACAAACAATGTATACTGGAGGTTTACTGATATGCTACACACCATTGTTACTCAGGTATTAATAAAACAATATTATTTTAAATAATTATTACAAATAAAGATAATAAATAATATCAATAAAAGATTATCAAATTTTTATGCTTATAAACTTTTGAGTTTTCTAGTATACTTTGTGCCTAAAGCGACGGCAGAGAACTTCGCAGTCTTTTTTTCACTTTATGTATAGTATTAAATTTTTAACAGTAAAATGAGTCTCATTGGGAGGAGTTACTTGTTTTTTTTTGAATTTTTGGGTTTAATAATTATAATTAAGTTTATTATATGCTGCATTTAAATTTTATGTTATAAAAGATCACGACGAATGTATTGGAATGTTTCCAAAACAGTTAGCATATGATAAAATAAAAATAAAAAAGTTTAAAAGCAAAAATCTAATCACATCGCCAGTGTTTTTTAGTTATAACATCACACTGAGGGGAAATAAAATTTTTTTTAAAAGTTTTGTTCAAATATTTTATTAATATTTCTATGTAAGGATTAAAAATAATGCTACAGAACTTAAAAAGGGGTTATTTGTTTTATGAATATTATTTCTATTCCGACTAAAACGATGAGAAATTAGAACATTATATTTTATTTAAAGGTGCGGCACCGAGTCAAATTTTTTGTCTTCAATTTTGATGATTTTTTTGGGAAAACGACCCCTTTCCTCAATAGGCCACAAAAACTTTTTCGCTAAAATATGTTTATGGGTTTAGGAGATGTGACCACCCAAAAATTGCGTTTTTTTTAAATTCTGTACTTGAAAGATTTTTCAATGAGTATAAAGTTTTAAGTCACAAAAATTTAGTGCAAAAACCGGCTACTTTTTAATTTAATTTGGTACCTTGATTGTTTCGATTCGTGCAGTATTTGTGGAAGTTTACTCTGACAATACTTAAGTTTCATTTTAACTTTCTTCCTAACCCTGCCTATAAATGTTTCAGTGGAATTTAATCTGCGACGACGCGGTCTACGTTTCTCACACCCAACTGTGTTATGTCATTGGGTTCCTGGTTGGCTGCATGGTGGCCGGCGTGTTGTGCGATAAGTTCGGGCGACGGACGGTCATCACCGTCGCGGGATCCATCGGAGCAGCCATGGGGGTGATTGACCCGTTGATTCCGAACCTCTACGGTTTTATGGTCTGCAGATTCATCATGGGTGTCTTTATCAATATGGCCGGAGCAGCCTCTTACGTTTTAGGTGAGATAGTAATGTGACAACTCCCGTTGTAACAATATTAGACAAAGATTTATAAATGAGAGATAAAAAGTAAGCGGGTGATGGTGCAACGTAGCTCGTCAGTTGATATGGTAGGCTTGCGATTACAGAATCAATTCCTGTAATACGCAATTGTCAGTCGAAAAGCTAAAAATAGGAAATTGCATTTTTTCTAAGAATTCGCATTATTCGCATTGTGTTTCTGGACTTTAAACTAATGACGTTAATTTAAAATGTTGGCTTGTTTTTTTTCCCCAATAATTGAAACTAAATAAGATGAAATTTATCACTACTTTCATTTTTAAAGTAATTTTAGATTTTTTCCCGTATATTTAGTTGGAAATTCTGTAAGATTGTTTACAAAAATAATTCAGGGGTCGTATGCTGAAGGTTTAATCTGACTTAAAGTTAATCTGAGATTAGCGATTGTCGACGCACAGTAAACATACTAGCTGTATTGATTAGATAATCTAGTTTAACGAATTTAATCTATAGGCAAATAAAATCTAGCTGACCGCGAAAATTGCAGTATTGGATCGACTATTTACTTAATTTAAAACCCAAATGCAAATTTTTAAAGGGTTAAAGATGGTTAATTCCAGTATATTTTGTAAAAAGGTGGAATTAAAAAAAATCTGCGTTTTTATTTGTTTTTTTTAAAAAAAACGTCATTACCGCACAATTTTAATTGGTCCCCTCATGTCTGCATTCTAATTTTCAGCGTCAGCCAGATATAATTCAACCATAAGATTAGGTTTAATCTCAGATTAAATTGTCGCTAACTCAATATTAAATTGTTAATTTATGCAAATTTTTAAACCACCTCCGAAGGTGGATTAAAAATTTGCGGGTTTTTCCCGTTAATCTCGGATTAGTGGCGATTTAATCTAAGATTACGTCTATTAACTCCGTTAACCTAGATTATTCAATCAATACTGTTAGTATGTTTAGTGTGTGTCGACAATCGCTAACCTTCAGCATACCACCCCAGGCGGCAAAAACACTGAGTTTTTTGTCAAGACCGTAGCGTTAAAATTTAAAATTTTAAAGAGTAAACTAAAAATTTTATGCATAAATAAAAACCAAACCTTGTTGAATTTGACTGCGTTTTATAAACAATTATGAAGCGCTTACGACGTCTAAGTATTAACGAGATATGGGGTAGTGCCCTAAAACCACTAAAAACGAGGCCAGTTTAATATTGTAGTTTAATATTGTTAATATTACCAGATAAATCATAATCGTCATAAAACACTCGTAACTGTGACTCATTTTATTTTTAACACACAAATACTATAAATATTTTGAGTCAGTGTCAGTTTGGTTTTATACAAATTGTTTTTTGGCAGACCAAATTCACATAAAGAATAGCATACGTTCAGTAGTTTTTTCCGTATGCGTTATCAGTAATAGTACGTTTTTCCATATTACAACAAGTAAATTATGGTGCTTTGACAGTTGCAAACGTAATCTTCAACCAAACCGCAAATTATTCTTTACGTGACTTTGGTTGATTAGTAAATGCGATATAAACCCACTAAGGCGCTTTTTTCAGCGAGTGTTTCCACCCAAAAGACAATAAGGTTTAAAAGTTTGATTGGCGCAAACTTTTTTAATACATCTATTTTCTTGATCAAAAATTTTTTAGCTTTAATTAAAATATAAATTAAACTGGTAATTTTTTTCTAAATAATAAAATAGGATTTTTAATTTATATTATTGAAAATCTCATCAGTGCTAAAAAATAATTTTATAAATCGTGGCAAGAGTGATAGTCAAACGAAAAAATGCCAACATACTTCAGCACATATAAAAGAAAGAAAGCATCAAATTTTGTCTATATTTCACCTTTATAACAGCAGGCGCATATTTCCTATTTGTTTTATTCACATTCGCGAATGCATTTTTAAGTTCTATTGCGGTAAAAAAAACTTGCCCCCTGATTACTATGAACGCCATAAATAATGTCGGTTCCTCCCACTATGTAATTCACTTAGTGCCGATCAAATATTGCTAATTTTAACCAAAATATTGAGTCCCGAAAAAAAATCAATTTAACAGAAGTTGTTTAGTGTTAAATATCTCCACAAATTTATGACGCTATAGAATCACTTTCAGCCAATGAGCACTGGAAAAAATTGATCTCCAATAAACGTGGAAATCTTCAATGTTTAATTCCTCCCATTTTGATTCTTACGAAGCAAAGCATATAACCTCAAATCACAAATAGTACCTTTATTAAGGGTCCTTGAAATTCGTACGTGTTGTAAAAGTAAAAAGTGATGTGCTCCATAGTAAACTAAACTCAACGGCACTGTAGAAGCGACAGAGCGGTCGCGACAGCCTGCTGGGCAGAAAAAATATTAAAAATATTAAAAAAACGATAACGGAAATTTTATGCAATTTTGAATTAATTTTTTACGCAGCTGGAATTTTATGAAAAATACAGCTAGAGTGACATTGAATGTTTTGATTTTTGTTTTAATTCAAACGTAGCGAACTGAGACAGTTTATTTTATAATTTACCTAAGATGGGCCAAAATCTTATATAAAATCTCTAATATTTATTTTGTTATGAATATATTAAGATAAAAACATATATTATCAAAAAAAGTAATTTTTTATGCTTTTTGAACATCTTTCTGCACAATAAATGGCCTTTTTAGATATAAATTGGTATATTTTTAAATTTTTATTTTATTTTAACCATTTCAAATATTTGGAAATGGATTTGAAATGAACTGCTGGCATTAATCCAACATCATTCAGTGTTTAAGTAATGTGGCTACCTGGTGGCATTTAAGTTTAACCACTTAGCGTGCCTTAAAACTGGCGCAGCTCTAACTTGTATTTTTTACTTTTTGCGCAATATTTTAGATAAAGTTGATTTTGTTCACAATGCTCACTGTTTAAAATATTAAGTTATAGGGCCGTTGTAAAAATATATAATGACTTATTATCCGCGGTAGCTCGGTACACACCTCTAATATGTTGGACTCATACAAAATTCTACTGCGCCTAACTCTAAAAAAAGTGTTCGATATGGTAGCAAAGCGTGATATGTAGCACAGGAAATTAACGAAGACCAACATAA